>OMLB01033438.1:10266-22169 GCA_900302555.1 Myripristis jacobus
AGTGCCTCCAAGGTGCATGAATCAAAAGAAACAAAAGCAATTTAGATAGATAAATAAATAAATAAATAACATCAGCTTGGAGAGCAGATGAAAGTGTTTTAATGTTAAAAACCGATGCAATAGCATTCCACTGGCTCATGGGATTGCATACATAGTCAATAAATATACTCAGTGACGCCCAAAAGCGTCCCCTTGGTGACCGCAGACCAATCACGCCCCAGTTTAAAAGAAATGAAATATTTCTCGTCAGGGTGCCATGTATGGTGATGATTGTGTTGTATGACCCCGTCAGCAAAGCTGCAGGATGTCTGTTCTTTGATTACATTGCCTCTGTGTATGCATGTTTTCTCTCTCTCTCTCTCTTTTTCTCTATCTGTGTGTGTGTGTGTGTGTTTGTGTGTGGGTGGGTGTGGTTGAGCACTCAGTTATAATGGGCCAGCTCTGAGAAACATGCTGTGAGAGATACACACTAATGCAACACTGCTTTTAGCTGATGTTTCCTTTCCAGCGCTGATTACAGTGTCCTTTTTTGCCCATATCTGCATTGATTTTCAATTTAAGTTTTTTTTTTTTTTTTTTTTTTTAAACAAAGGTCACCTTATTTCCCCCTTAAAGTCATAACTAAGCAGCCTTTCGAGAGGCTCATTGCTTCCTTGATTTGATATATTTCCTGCTGAAACAGGCTGTAACATGGAGAGGCCTCTCAAAAGTGTAAGACAGTAAGTGATCAATGAGGGAGAGAAAGTCAGTTTTATTTGATGGGAGGGATGTGATTAAAATGTTTACTGTTTCCGCATGACATCACCATTGAAGATACATTGTTTTCCATGCTGTAGAAATAATGGGATTGGCATGGAAAATAATTAACACGCTGAAAAAGTCATTTCTCTTTTCATGAGCAGATGCTGCTGCTGTAAAGTACAGTACAGTGAAACTTGAAACAGGAACTTGTACATTGACTTGAACGTGCATGTGAGCACATTGAGGTCAATTACCTCCTTCACTAACACAAATATATGCACATACATGTGTACACAAACACACATTAACAAACAGATATGTTCTTCAAAATCCAAATCCCATCCAGTGGTGAGATTTCCTTGTTGTGCCCTTTGAACAGATTTGTCCCCGTTTCCTGAGCATTACATCCAGATCTGTCCCTTCCCTTGTATCATTTATGACATTGAGAAGTCATCCAAAAACAAGGGTTTCATTACCTGGCTAATTGTCCCACTAATGAGAAGCTTGTTTATCTAGCAGGAGTAATTAGATGTGTCAATTAGCATCGATTAGACCCATGGCGTTTTAATCTGCCATTAGGATGCAGCCTGAGAGAATGTTCCCATGCCTACTCCAGGTTGGACACAGCTATTATGAGGACCGTGGCTCACAGTTTGCCCCAAGTTAGAAGGATGCGTGCCTCTTATATCCGAGTGTTCAGTGGATGGACACTGAATAATGCTTACTCTAAATATTAACAGAGGTGGAGACTGGAAATCAAGGTGTGTGGATTTCTGAAGTTAGGCTGGATGACATCTCTGTCATAGGGACTCATTGAAGAGATAGTTCAAGATTTTAGATTCATTGGATTCAGCATCGAGTATTGTGGCACATTAATAGCAAATGCTAACTTCACCGTTTGCAATATGGGCTCAAAACAACTTTGAAATAGCTTTGGAAGTCTAGTTAAGGATCCTAGATCGTAACCATCTTCTAGGAAAGAGGAAAAAAAAATAGATTATAGATGCATAGTATCTGTGTTGCATTCATTGGCATTGGCATTGGCAACCACGTGCTGTCTGTCTATTTCACGTCCCCCTTGCAACATGACACATGCAGTCAACACTTTGCTCCTATAGAGGCGGTAGTCCTCTGCTGTGGGTGACGAGTGCCCTAACAATCAGAGCACAATGATCTAATTTGCTCTTAAGCTGTGCATTGTGCATGCATGGCTGAGGCCAGAGAGGAACTGACTGTACAATAATGTGTGGAGAGAGGAGTAAGAAACAGAGAGAGGGAAAGATAGACAGACAGACAGACAGGCAGACAGAGAGCGTAATAGATTTGGGAAACATACAAATATTTGCCCTATATTATGCATGATATCACAGCACAGCTCCAACACCAAACTGCTGTAAACTTCATTTGATGCTTTTTTTGTCTACATTTTTTATGCTGGTCAGCAGTGCTGCTGAGCATTTAGATGCTGAAGTGACTGGATTTTGTTGGAGTCGGTGTTCAACTGTGGTTCCAAGCATCAGATGGTGCTGCTTGACTGGTTTGATCTAATCTGCATATGGCACTGACTGATTGCTTGGGCAGTATATGTATTCAATGAGATAGCTCACCATAATGCTGTCATTAGTATGTGCAAGATTTATATGCCTCTCTCTCTTTAGAGGAATCACTTTTGAGGCATAATAGGATGCCACTGGTGCAGTGGATTGGACAGTGTTATTTGATCATAACATTTTCACTTGCCTGAGTTCATATCAAAAGTAAAGATTAGTAATTTTTTTTCATGGACCTGAAACTTCAACTTGTATAAACTGCTTGGGATTAGCTACTTGTCTTTCTGTTCCTAAACTGTGTCAACCCAGCTAAATACAGCTAGAACAAGACTAGCAGTATTTTGCTTTCAAAAATAAAGAAATACTGGGGCACTGGTGGCTCACCTGGTGTGTGTGTACCACATATCAGCACATATTACCCCATCATCAAACATTCTTGTGATACATTACAAACAACTGTATTCCATGATAACAAAACAAAACAAAAAAAATGTTCCCCTCAAATCGTAATAAGAATGCAATTTACATGTAGGAGAACATCATTTTTAGGAGACGGGGTTCCAAGGCCGGGTCCTTACTGCATGTGTGGGCCATAAGGTAGTCCTTAGCCTCCTCTCCACAGTCAGCCTGAATGGCTCTGAACACAATGGCATTTCCTTGTGGACAAAATGCAACTTGGACCCCATACAAACTGGGCATAGCAAACTTCTCTTGGCATGGTCAGCTAACTGCGCCCAGTGCACCGTCCTGGTGGCATGGCCTCATGGCATAGGTGTTCACTGACTGCTTTCACATTTATGTCACTTTGGGTCAACCGCCTTTCCTCACTAATGTTTTTACTCCTACTCGCTCAGTGGAAGGTGGTGATTCTAAAATAAGTGACACTACATACAACCAGCTGAATAAAACACAACATTACATGAATGGGATTCCATTGTTGACCAGCTGCGTCACAGTATTCTTTAGGTCCTTTCTAAGAAAAGAAACCATAATGGAAAAAGAAACCATAATTGAAACCATAATTGTTCGCATGAGTCCGGAATGAGGGTAGGAGCTCTTGTCTGATCCCCCACAATGAAATTGGAGAAAAGACTATGGATTACTTTTGGTATGTCTGTGTGTCTGTCCATCCATCGACACAAAATCACCTCGACACAGCACTCAACTCAAAACGTCGACACAAAATATCAAATATCTCTGAAGCCACTAATCTGATTTTGACAAAACCTCTGCATCATGAAGCAGGGCAGTGATATAGAGTCACTGCTTTACTCTACAACGTTTGAGCAGGCTCCACAATGTTTGTTCATAAACTGCGGGCGTAGAAAGCCCTTTGAGACTGTAAACAGTGATTAAGGGCTCTGAGTAAACTTGAATTTGAACTTTGTTCATCTGGCTATATATCACGCATAATATCTGAAATGCTGCTTATCAAATTTTCCCAAATAGCAATGGAATGATGCTTCTCATCGCTCCATTCTGGTATATTTAAAGTGACAGTGATTAGCCTAAAGGAGGCAATACAAAGACTGTTTACTTGTTGGATTTTGCTAAAATTTGTAGGAATGATGCATGTCTTGTGTTCATCAGTTCAAAAGGCCCACTCACAGAGCTTGAATTGGAGTAGAATGGTCATTATCATCATCATCATCATCATCATCACCTGTTTGGCATGTTCATTTGGTTAGTTCAGGATAAAATGGCGATTGTGATTAGTTGCTACGATGACAACGCATGTATAGGGCGGTAAAGTGTATCACAGTCTTTTGAGAACTGAAAGATATGTTGTGCTGTTGCTGCTTGCTAAAAGTAGTAATCAGTGTAATGCTTACCACCAACAGGAATATGGAAATTAGCCCGGTGCAGCTGCCACAGTTCCCTGCAATGGCTTCAATGCACTTAAAACTGGCCGCTCCTCTGACCGTCCTGCTATGCTGATTTGAACAGTAAAGTCCGTTCTACTCCAATTCAAATTCTGCGGGGCCACTATATCATTTACTCACTCATCTGTGTGTCATGTACAATATCTCAGAGAGCGCCGGGCTGATTTTCACAAAACTTGGAAAATGATATATCCAGCCACTGCATTCCAGCATCCAAAATTACACCAATTAATGGCGAGAGGGAACTATAATTACAGGCCAGAGTAAGGTGACACGTTTGTCATTGGTTAACCCAGGCAGAGATTTTATCATTTCTAGGGGATGACATGTTTGGTGTTTCTTTGTTTATTCTAGCTCATTTGACACTTGTCTGTTCCTAAAAATAGTAGAGATCATTTTTTTTGTGTGCAGATTTTAAGCATATTTGACTGACCAACAAAGCACTTGAACAGGTTAGTCATGTTGATTTCTGGTTCCTCAATAAATATGTCTCGTCATGGGACAAAACAGTTTTCTCTGGTTGCATTTATAAGACAGAAAGCAATGACTTCTACTCTAATCTTGTTATCTAAACTATTTGTTAGTCCTTGTCAGTGAAAGTTGCTAACACACAAGATGTGTTTTCTGTCTCTATGACAGTCATAAAACACTATTATTACATTATGTGTAAAAAGCCTCTCTGTGGAAAAGTGTGTAATCTGAGCTAAGTTAGCTTCTGTGTTTGACTTTCGGTACATTTCATGACTCACTAAATGTCAGGGATTTATTGAACATCGTCTGTCTGCATTATGTGACCTTGTATGGTCTCTGTGAGGCCGAGTGGAACACAAAGATGAGAATAACTCATTATGGGGAAAAAGCGGCGCAATTGGCTTTGCAGACAGAGCTTTTTTTTATTTATATCAGTCATAACCGCAGAGCATAGTACACTCACAAACACATACATACAGATGAACTCCGTTGATTGTGTTTATTTGTGTGTATGTATCCATGCATTTATGTGGGTGTATGATATCATGCTAGAAGCAACATCACTTTACAGAAAACCCCTATACTAACTTCCCTGATCACATCTAAGAGACGTTAAGATTTTAAATACATGTGTACAATACATGTGTTTTAATTTTAAATGTGTATTTGTGAGTGTCTTGCAATATGTGACAATGAGTGAAGTGAAACTAGACAGACTACACATGATTGTGCGTGTTAATGCATCAGAAAAATTGATTGATCAAATGAAATAGAGATATGGTCAGAGATGGGGTGTGTGGGGGGGCCTTAAAGTGAAACCAGGCTAATTTAATGTGAAATTACACCCATCATATCATCCGAAATCACAAAGTGGGGTGGCGATACAGAGCATCCCTTGTCTGTTAATTGAGCTCTCACACTTTGCCTTATTTTCTCAAATTAATTTCTAGGTCAGGTATGGTCACTGGTGGGAAATCTCCTCAGTGCACAGGACGTTACAGAACACAACACTTCTAAACAGCTGCAAGGGAACCCTCCAATCAGAGACAGTGGCTGATCCTGCTGATGTTGTCACAGCAGGATACACACTCAAAATTTGTTAGTTTCGACCATTATATATACACCTTAATATATACACCTGAAGCTAATGTAGGTGCAGTCTGATTAACACCTTTAGGTTATGTGACTGTCATTTAATTAATGCTGGCATTAATATATTTATATCTGATGTCTTTGGGTCTTTTCATTCTGTGCACGCACCAAAAGGTCATATGTCTTAGGCAAGTGGTACTGCTTATTTGCTGGATCTGTTAAAAGAGCTAAACATCTTAAAGTGCGTAGACCGGAAAAAAGACATGAAATTGAGACATTTTCAAAAAGAAACTTAATCACTTCCTATGATGTCACTTCCTTTCCCAGTATGACTCAATCCAGTGAGTAAATTTGCAGGTTATTAATTCAGATCATGTTAAGAGTTAAACCAAAATTCTGCCTTAATTGGAGTACAGACAATAAACACATCATTTGTGTTCACATAAACACACTCAATGCAAAATTGCCTACAGCTGATTGAAGTGAGGATCATTTTAGACTCGCATAGGTGCCCTTGAAAAATAGTGTCAGGGGTTAGTAGAAGGGGAGAATGGCATCTGAAATAGCTTCCCAATGGCAGGCATGTACCCACCGTCTGCATCCAATGAGTCAGACTGGGATCGTTCAGACTAAACTGACAGAAAACATGGAATATTCATGCAATCTATTAGTGAGTTGTGCTGATGATGAGCCAACAAACTTAATACTTAGTTTGTTTTTTCATCAGTTGAGTCTAATTGCCCTCATCCTTGGCAATTCTGCATAGTGCAACTTTAAAGAGTCAATCAGCTATCGACATTGGACCAGTATAGCGCCAGGTTGGCTATAGTGTAGGTTTAATAAAGGTACGAAGTGACAGATGACGCAGGGAACTAGACCCAAGTTCACCTTTGCACAGAGCTTTCACTTAATTTTTCTGTCTTTGCTCTTTTATTTTGGCCTTCTCTCTCCCTCAGCCTCGGCCTTTAATGAATCTCGGTCTCCTTCATCGTCATCTGGCCCCGATTCTTAGAGTCTCTGTCTCTCTCTCCGTCTCTTCCCCGCCTCCTTTACCCTTTCTCCTTCTGCCAGTTCAGAGTGGTTAACCCAACCACGTGTGTTTGTCACTGGCCATTTCATTAATAATTCAAAGCCAAGAGGTTATCCCAGGCCCTGTCATAACTTTTTTTTTCTGCATGAGCTCTTCCCTGTGCATTGCAATATGGCCCATATATCCTTCTGCAGCTTCCCAGCGTTTTTGCCCACTCCATCCAGATTCCTGGAGGGGCCAAGGAGGAGCTTGCACCGCTGCCGCCGCCATCACATATGCTGCTTTTAACTGCTGAGCTGATGACTCCTGAAATAATCATGATGTTATCCTTACCCCACTGAGCAGTATAGAATAGGGCTGAAAAAGGGCGAGACATGAAGTTAAACAGGTCTGGGTGCTGTATGGGCTAGTCTGGCTGTGATTAAAACTCAACTCTTTTATTTTGTTACTATTATTAGCATTGTAGCTTTTTACTTTTTATTTTTAGTTCATGTTTTTATGTTCATGTTTTATGTTTTTTAGAATAACATAAGACACATTTGTCAAAGCCCCTCTGGGATTAGGGTCATTCATGTCGAGGATGGAAAAACTGCTGAACTAATGTGTGTAGAGATTATTTGATGTATTAGAAAATGAAATGTGTATCCAAACCAAGTATGAAATGCGATGTTGTGTCTAATCTTTTATTAAGATATCGCAACACTGTAAATTGAATCATTATGCACTGGCGGTAAGTTATTTCTGCATGCATAAGCATTTATTGTGTCCATTCTATCATTTTTCTTTGTGATTTTAATGGCTCAGCTGTATTTTACATAGAATTTAAGTGAAGGAGAAATACAGTGGCATGTCTACGAATAGGTTTCATTAAAGAGGGAAAATAGCCTTGATGATTAAATAATGTTTATTTATATTTCATTATCTCATGAGCTAGAAAAAACTTACAGGCATAAATAATGCCAACATTTATGCCTTGAAAACATAAAAAATAAATGAGCAGCGGTACATTTTTTTTTTTTTTGATGGAAGTCCGTTATGAAAAAGTATACAGTAACACTTACATAAAGGAATACTACTCATTAATTTGATAACTGTAAGCTTGACAATGCCATATTTAGAGATTCAGCACATCTATCTATTTATCTATCTATAAATGCCCAAAAAATAAGCTTAAAAAAAAATAAAAATAGCCTACTACTACTGCTACTACTACTACTTCTTATAATAATAGTAATAATATGGTAAGAATAATGATAATAGAAAAATTAAAAGTTCAGTTTTGAAAATTTGACAGCCTCTACTCTCTCATGATCATACTTAAAAATGTTTCCATTACCAGCATTATACTTGTTTGTGATCTTATTAGCTCACATCATATATCCACTGGCTACTATACATTTGTCTACTTGTCATTCATTAGAGGTATATCCCCCTACAATAATTTCCTTCAAGGCGACAACTTTTGGGACAAAACCAGGAAACAAAAAAATCCTGTGTCACATAGAAGGCGATGTATTTTTCAGCGGAAGTAGTTTTTGTAAAATAATTGGAAGAACCACATTGTTGAGCGGTGATAGCCACCATGGTTGAATAGACAAAGAAAAGCACCAATTACCAAAACTCAAACATTAACAGAAAATCCAAGGAGCCACTACAGCAATGAGTGCTTTGTAGTTTTCCATAACAATTTTCTTTTGTCAGTAGGACCAAACAAGAGGGCTTTAGCGGATTCAAACGGATGAATGAGCTTGGGAACAGCTTAGTTACCGTCAGCTCAAATATTATTAAAATTGGTGATGTGAAATATTTGCGTACAGGCAAGAAAAAGTGTCAACACAGAGCAGTGTAAGCTACCAGGATGACTGCATTGTATTGCTGTTTACCAGAGTAAACAAGGTCAAAGCTCAGTGCAGTACACCGAAGCAGGTCTAACCTCAAACACGCACATTATGCACTGAAACGCTCCCAGTGCTCGTGAGGAACCCTGGTTTTACTCTGAAACCATAGAGGAGAGTGGAAAGTTATACACTACACAAGTGGCTATTGCCTGGGATTGTTTTTCTGTTTCTGTCAGGGTGGGCTGAGGGTATCCAAAAAAATGTTTGGTTGTGTGTCCTCAACCTAAACACATGGTTGGACATTCGCTTCTTTTCCTTTCTATCCAGCCTATTTGAGATAATCGTGTGTTAATGTAAAGAAACCGCTCTGCTCCTCAGCGGACAAAGTTTTCGTGGCTTGTCCATGTAGTAATCTTTGCATTCTCAGAAGTCTTGGCAAAAGCACCGGGGAGAAATATAGGAAAATTACTCTGATTACAATTTTACATCTAAGACAATATGCTTTTTAAACAAGACTTTGTGGATGCACGCTCTGGCCTAGATGGAGCAGATCCAACGTTTCCGCCTCCTGATAGCTCTCTTTGTCTTGTTTACTCTCTTATTGTCGCCGTCCATGCAAACTGCTCATTTTATTGTTTTGTCCCAGCACGTGCTGCATGCTCAGCTGTACTGGTGGGGATCCCTCTTTGAACCGATCACACTCAAGACTTCTTCCATTTTTATTTTCTTAGTAGACTTGTCTTTGTCCTTACTAAGGTCGGTGGCTCCATCTTTGGCTTTTGTTGGCAAAGATGATCAGAAGGAGCTCGGTAAGATTTGTTCTCTGTGAGACCCTTTGAGTCATGTTTTTGTGAAGGCCTCTAAATAGACTTGACTTGAAAATGAATGGTGTCAACCAAGCAATCTGAGCGGCCAACGAGCCAGTCCAAACATGCTGACAAGTCCCATAAAATACAACACAGTCTTGCTTTGGTGGAATGTAAACCCCCGTGGTAACCAGGGATCTAGTGGGTTATCATATTTTTCTTCATATGAAATTCATAGTAAATCTTCTGGGGACGAGTACAAATCTGCTGAAACAAGGCAGAATAAGGCAGATCAGCCCACTAGTATCAAGAAAATCATGAAAAACCAATTGGATTAGCATTAAAGAAAAGGTGGATTATCTCATGCCACTAGCAGATTTTTTTTCCACTTGTTTAAAAAAAAGAAAATGAGATTAAATTTGCTCGTTATAGCGGACTTTCTTTGCAGCGGACTCAGTCTTATTGTACCTACTTCTTTGCTTTGTACCCATAATCGCAGTAAATAATGCTATCTTTAGTAATCATCATGTTAGATAGACATTTTCCATGCACTGAGACACTAAAGCACTGCTTATGTCTACATAAGTACTTTAATTTTTAGGTAACACTTAACAATAACAGTACAACAGTTAACATTAGTTAATGCCATAATGAACATTAAGTAACAGTTAACTAAACTAAAAGAACTAAACTAAAGAATCATTTACTAATGCTGTTCATGCTAAGGTATTAATTTATATGTTATTTAAGGCTTATTGTAGATATTATTAACATTAGTAAATGCCATAATAATCATTAACTAACAGTTAATGAACCATTACGGCATTAACTAACGTTAACTAACATTAACTGTTGTACTGTTATTGTAAAGTGTTGCCAGTTTTTAATTTACACCGTCAAACATATATGCACTAAGGCAAGAAGTGGACTATTTATTAACCATAAAAATCAGTCTTTTCTAAAAATAATCTCTTCAATCCACTTCAACACGGGTGGCCAATATTACCATAAAGACCTGAATAAGAAACATGTTCCTAGATAATAGATGGTGGGCCATCTTTTCAGATTGGTCCCCTGATGTTTCACTTAACATTTAGCTTGTTATTCTGATTGAATTGCTCCAATTGAAAATTAAGTTACTATCTTTGAAGACCGGAAGCTGATGATTGCTCCAGTGGGGAATTCAGTTATGGTGACTCACATGATGTTAGGTAACATCAGCATCTGGGGGACAAAATACAAGAAAGGAATAGAAATCGTGAGTCACATTGCTACAAATGAAAGCATAAATAATAATTCCAAATAGGGCAAATAGGGAGCAGCGTCAGCCGAGTGACTGTTTGCTGTGCTAAACAGATGCTGAGAAGCATTATGCCTGTGCTACGCGTGTTTGACAAAAATCTCCCCAAAAAGACCAGATGGGGTTCGAGTCGTGGCAAATGTAATCTGTAGCCGTACAAAGCAATTTCACCGCCTACAGTAAACAGCCAAATCCTTTAATAATACATTCAGGGAGATTAATGATGTCAAATGGAGAATAATGACAATGGGTCCATAATGACTAGGGAATTATTGTCATTCTCTATTATTCTTAGGCATTATGGATGTGCATGCTACTGTGTTGTGAAAAATCATTACGTAATAATACTTTTATGATATACAATCATTATGTAATACTGTGCTCATAGTATTACTCATCCACCAGATGCTGTCTGGCTCATTCAGCATCAGGTGATGTATTTTAATGGTCCAAAAAACCTGTACCTTTCCTCCTTCCTCTGTTTGGGTTTTATTTCTACCCAAGGAATAATATTTTATCATGATCCTTTCCTTTCCTCCCAGGTATCAGGTTATGGTATTTTCTGCATCAGTGACAGGCTGGACTGACTGAGCAGAACAGAGTTTCACATACACACAGATACACAGACACACTGGGTCAAAAAGAAGAGAAAAAAAAATCAAGTAGGCAGTGAGGTGTTGGTTTGTGAATCACCATAAAGAGTCATGTAATGCCTGTCAGCGACTGAAGCAGATGGTTCACAGCGGTGCAGAGAATTTAAAAAAAAAAAAAGGAAAAAAAAAGAAGAGGAGTACTTTTTCTTTCAAAAAGGAGGTGCTCTGGGAGTGACTCGTCATACATTTTTATTTCTTCCCCAGACAGTGTGGAGGATGAGACCCGCCTGAGACACGGTGCAGAGGAATATCGCACCTAGATCTGCAGCCTCCAGAGTGCATGTGGCTTCATAAATGGAACAGCTGATATTTACAAGTGGTAAAACACAGCAGTGTGTAGGTGTTTCCCATCAACTCCTGCTTGCATAAAGCATCTTAAATTAAGCTTTTGGTAGGATCAAAGCTGCACAAATATGACACACAGCACAGTAGCACAAATTCCTCAAATACCTACATTCAATCTTTATAAATTATTATTATTATTATTATTATTATTATTATTATTATTGTCACTATGTAACCCTAAGGTTGTCTTTATA
>OMLB01033438.1:24905-40220 GCA_900302555.1 Myripristis jacobus
CACACACACACACACACACACACACACACACACACACATACATGCACAATCAGGTCCCGTCAGCTGGCCTGATCTTCCATTGCAGCGTTAGCTAGTTCATTGAGTTCTGATTCAACTGAAGAGTCCGCAGCGCAATGAGGGAGACAATTAGCCTAATGAAGTGCAGGAGCAGCAGGAAATCACACTCAGTGCTGTGCTAACAGTTGCTCAGTGAATATTCATGTGCTGTCGGCTTTGGAGATGCATTAAAAGGCGGCGCTGCTTTGCTGAATACCAATCGTTACATTTCCACCTGTCGCTCGTCTGCTCTCTGAGTGCAGATAACATCCTAATCAGTCTCATTGCTGTGATGCTTTTTGGAGCGCATCACACACACACAGGCAACATCTGGTAGCCTCCACGTCCGACTACAGACGCTGCTGTCCACCATTTGAAAACACCAACACCTTGTCATGCATGAAATGACTGATAGCTCAAGCACAACAAATCTTCCATTCATGTATGTATTTATGTTAAAGAAAAATTCAGAGAAATCACCTGACCAACAGCGTGTCCCGCCTCTGCCAGTTCAGCCGCAGCGGATGCTATTGCTCATGCTAAAATACCAAGTTTTGTTCCTCTGTTTATTCAAAGTAAATTGCTTTAACATGAAACACATCACCTCACCTGCTCCACAGCATTTTTCCCAGGAAAGACATACCATGTTTAGGACGGCAAAAGTAAAAACTCTCATAAACTGGATGTATGAGTTGACTCACTGTTGTGTTATATTAGGTGGTAATAGAAAGTAGTAAAATGTAAACTTATTATGTAGAGTATTACCTGAACCTTTATTTAACCTTTAATTAACAGTTGGACATCTACCCACACTACTGCTGTCATTTTCTTTTCTTTATTCCCAGTTGTTTTATATTTAGGTATTATTTGCCAGCAATTCACTCTTATATTTAACACTGAACATTTAAGAGGTGTTATATACAGTGCATAAATTTGGCATAATCACATTTGGGATTTGTTAACAATGCAACCGTTTAAAATCTTTTTTTTTTTTTTTTTTTTTTTAAACAGATAATGAAATAACGGCAATTTGAGGGCCACTGCTGACGCCCTAAGCCCCACCCAGGGAGGAGAGGGTGAAGTAAGTAAGTATAATATTTTTCATCGCTCAAGTGAGCCAAGACAAATTCTCAGATGAACACAGCATTTAATGGAGCACTTGAAACCTGATAGAAAATTATCTGTATAGCCTGTCATACAAGTGTCATAATGTCATACAAGAATTATTTTTCAGCTGTCGCAGTGTGTCATGCATCACCTCAAACAACATAATTTGTCTTGCTTTGCTTTGTGCAGTATAATGAATTTTTTTTTTTTGGCATTTTCCCATCACAGTAAATATATATGCATATTGTTAATGGTCATGACCCTCTTACAAAACATCACATGATGTCACTTTAGATAATATGATGAGTTAGTGGATAGCTTAGTGGTACACTAATAAGGCTTCCACAGCTCACAATGTATTTTGATGTACTATAAACAAATAAATTGCCTGTAGGTTCCAGTGGTGAATATATTACTTACAGCTGCCTCTTTACATGCATAGCTTATGCCATATTTATGATGCTTAAGAGTATATTATGACATAATCTGATGCATGTATGCTGTAATGTGCTTATGTTGCATATACGACAACAATCCAAGGAAAATGTTACCAAAAAGTTCTTTAGGGATTAGACTCTGCCCACCGTGCTGACATGAAAAGATGTTAGCACAGATTTTTAATGGCAGAGAGGATAGAGAACAATGATTGTGATACAAAACAGATGGGCAACCGATGGATATAATAGAAGTTTTCATCTACATGGCGTACCCACATACCATGAAAGTACAGTCATTGTGACAAGTTACCTTAATTTTCTATTGACATTATCATTTATTATCATCTAGATTGTGACACAGTACATAGTTACCATTAGATAGTAGATAGGCACTTTGTATTGCATATTATGTGAATTTGCAATTTCAGCCTTTAACGCTGCCCTGTCTTCCACTCTTTTCCACTCTTCCTCCATCCACACCGGGCCCACCCCCCTCCATGTCTGCAACGGCACAGGAGACGGTTTCATCATTAACCACTAGTCACCAGTCAGTCAGTCAAGCCAGCTCGCTGGGCAGAACAGACTGAGGCGCAGGCCGGCCAGATGGAGGTGGAATTAAACTCCATTAGATAACATAATGGTACGGTGGCCCTTATTCCCTGGAGACAGCCAGACGAGTCAACCAGACAACCAGCCTCACCATGACAACAGCCTGTAGGTGATGATGAAGATGGTGACAATTACTGTTATTATGATTCTTATTGTTATTATCATCATTTTTGTAGTAGGAGTAGTTATAATAGTAGCAATAATATTAGTGAGAGATGCTTACTACGACTGTAATGATGACAATAACTGTAACAGCAGTGGTAGAAACAGTAGTAGTCATATTAGTACTAACACCAGTAGAGGCTGTTGTCATAGTAGTGGTGGTGAATGTATAATTATTAGTAGTAACAGCAGTAGTAATAGTGGTAGCAGTAATAGGAGTAGTTCCTTTTTTTTGTTAGTTGAGTTTTTATTTATATCACTGATTTTCTTACCACTTCTCCAGAACCCTAACCCTTATTCAATAACACTTTCAGTTCCCTGATTTCTACATCTTGCAGTAGTAACATGTTGTATGCCCAACAGAAACACTTGTTTCACTGCTAACACACCTCCATTACCCTCTCTTAGATATCCTACCTGTAACTGTAGTTCATATGTAACAGTTTGCACTCATGTTCCCTGTACTTAAGGCACTTTGGATAAACTGTCCACCAAGTGGTATATAATGTAACGTTACATAAGATGATCAGGCTGTCTGCAAACCAAGCAACCAAACAGAACCAACCATACACATGCGTGAACAAACAACCAATAAAACAACTCTGTCAACTGAGCTGGGTGGGTTTGGTTAAAGACAGATGGTGTTGTAGGCCAGAGTTAGTCATGAATTTCCCTGATTATTACTATTAGGATGTTTAGAGAGAGGGGTGGGGATGCAGTCTCGAGTCAGTGCTCCAGAGGAAACTTCACACTGCAGCCATTCAGCCAAACAGCACAGCAACCACAGAGGTTCTAGTCAACTAAGATTAGCAAGTGAGCCAAGTGGACAGACAATATGTAACTCAACACTGTCTCCTGGAGGCGCATGGGTGTAAATGTTCCGAGAGGCGGCCAAAACAGGAATTCACGCAAGAGAAGGCTTCTCTGTAGCACCTGCACTGGTGCTGAACTTGTCAATCCCACAGCCATCTGGCTCCGATCAAGATTTCCAAACTGGAAAAAGTCTCCCCCAGTTTAGCACAATAAATACTCCACATGGAGAGAGGAATGAACGGTACAAACAAGTATCTAGTTTGAGAAAGCAACAAAATTTCTGGCTTCAAGCTTTCAAAAAAATAATATTACTGCTATGACAAATCTGTACAAAGTTAAATAAAGTACTGTGACCACAACAAACTTCATAATTATCTATAATAAATAGAAAACATCCTCTGCTCCTTTATGGGCTGACTCAGCAGAGCAGAAATAACACAAGACAATGTAGTGGTAATATTATCAAAATAATATTTAAAAAAAAAAAAGATAGACATATAGTGAAAGTAGCATTAACAGTCTGGCAACTGCTAATCAAATAGAAGCCAGCTGGAAAATGATGAAGCATGCTCATTACAGCACGCTCAGCAAATTCTACAACTATACTGCTCTGTATCAAATTAACAATATTATTATAACACAGTAGGTGGGAAAAGAACTGAATCATTTAAATGCCTGTTCATAAGGATGAGATTTCAGTTATGACTGAGAAAAAAAACAAACAAACAAGCAAGCAATCATGTTTTGAGGCCGATAATGTTCCAGTACCTTGAGTCTTTTATTTATAGCTCTGTGGGTGTTTTTGTAAGCAGAAGGAAATTAACTAAATGTAGCTGCATTAGAAGTAGGCAAATAAAAGCGTATCTGAAGATCAACTGGAAATCATCACTGCTGCCATTAAAAGCCTGGCAACTGCTTTTAATGCAAACAAGAAACCCCAGAGCTGTGCGTGGAATAAGTACATCTATTTATGGAGACACTGAATATTGATTCTGACCATATTATAGGAGAATTCGACTGTTTGAATCCATTCATAAATCTGTGGGAAAAAAAAGGGAGCTGACACTTCTCCTTTGCAATAAAGGCAGCACTTAGTGTCAGCATTGGATCCTCACTATATCAATACACTCAATTTGTTCACCCTGATGTGCTAAATGTTAATTGACCTGAAATGCATTTATTATCCTACTGAAACTGTTTATCTTCATCTGTATTGCTAGTGTACATATTCGGGGATGCCTCTGTTTGCTCAGAAAACCCCCTTGGGGACTGTGAAATCAGATGTTTAGGCCTCTTCTTGTAGCTGAAAACCAGATATTGCATGTCTCTTCATACAATGACTGACCAGATTTTGGGCGATCCCTCTTTATGGAACTTTATAGAAACTATGAGGCAATGTCCCATAATATCTTTCCATCCAGGGCGTTACCAGACCTATCAGATGTCTGCTAAACTGGCCAGACAGAGCCGCACATGGACTCTAGATTATAGTAAGCAGGGAAAGAGTGATATACAGGAAGTTTCATGAAAATATGTTGTGCTTGTAAAAATGTAAATTAGCCCTTTCCTCACTTGTTCCAGTTGATGTTGTATTTAATTTTAACTCTAGGCCATGTCTAAATTTTAATGAAAACACACCTCACATGGAGAAAGCCTGTTTCTGTTGCTTGTGTTTCTTTTATATTGCATTATATTGTTTTTTCAGGATCAAAATCAAATGTGATAGAACAAGCTATCATGTACTTGTGTCCCATTACAAACTTTGATGCTTTGATGATAGGTATGTGTTTAGGAGATGCCCCTAAACACATACCTATATGCTCCTTGCCAACTTTAGGGCTGCAATAAAAGGACAGATGCAGCATTCTCTTAAACTTCTCTTATTTCTCTGTTGAGAGAAAAAAAAAATACGAGAAGTTAACTCCAGATGCACCAAATATTGTCAACCATCCAAATCTGCTCTCAGACAGGTGTAGTGAATGATGACGCAGACCTGTTGAGAAGGCTCTGGCTGCAGCCTGTAGACCGGGCTAATGACTCCCATAGACTTCAAGTCTTTATGCTAAGCTAACACAAAACGGTATTCATAAGAGCCAAATCACTGGAGGTGCAGAGGTGAAAATGGTATCAAACATCTAGTCTAGTCTGGGTATGTGGGAAAAAGGGTATTTTGCCCAAAAAGGTGGAGTATTTCTCTAAAGCCACATTGGGCCAGTGGAGGACTGTGACAGTAAGTGCAGCGTAATACAGCATCCAGTCCAGTACTTAACCCTAACCTTAACCTTTAAAAAGACAGTGGCTAGCTGAGTTTAACAATGGTAAAAGGAGAGAAGGGGAGCCATGAACCAAAAGGTGGCATCGTGTGAGGTGCTACAGACCGCAGCCAGACCTTATTGCACCTGTTCGTAAACTGAAGGCATGTCTGAGCATTTGTTAGTAGCAGGAGATAACACCCCCTAAATACTATATAGTGGCAGCAGTTGTGCCATGTGTGAAATACTTAGGCACATGCCCAAGAATTAGAGATGTCCCCAAACCAGGCTGTGGGAAGAAAAAGAGCCTCAGCAGCTGAAATCAGGGTTGATTGTGAGGTTTGAGGTGCTGAGCAAAGTCAGATTTCCCTTTTTTGGGACAATAAAGGTCTAAACTAAACTGAGCTGAAGGAGAAAGGGAAAGTTTGTGAAGCCCCGGCACCGATGCAGTTTTTCAGTATTACTTTAATTTATGCATTTAACTATTTTCAATACCTATAGGCTTTATTTCTGTCATTTCAATCAAGTCAAATGTTGGCAAATATTCTAATTTTAATGATATAGTCCTTATAATTACTCTAAAATGTAAAATGATCTAAATTTGAGGATGCATCGATATTCATTCAAGTATTTTTTATATTCTTCAGTTCTTCAATGTATGTTTCCATGTGTTGGACAATCGATTTGTGACCTCATTCAATGACAAGGTGTTTTCTTATCTTGGTAAGAGCACTTTTTTACCACTCATGCCATTTTCAGTTTTGTACTCATTTGAAATCAATGGCTACAATCACAATGAAACTGTATTTGCACAAGAACACAATATTAGCATGTACCTCAAATACTGAGGTCATGACGATTTCCTAAGCTTAACATTAGGTCATCTACCAAAAATGGTTGGGAATTCCTTGGCTAGGACTCGCAGATGGTGAGGGAGAGTGAGTAAGGCTTCGGTACAAGGAAGGGCATGGTATTTTGGAATGAATTCCTTCCCTGGGCCCAAGAGAGAGAATGTGAGAATGTAAGATGCCCCTGAGTGAATCCAGATGCAAGATATTTAAACCTGACAGGCTCCGCAGACTGGCTGAAACCAGATATGCGGCGGGTGTGTGAATGTCAACATCCTGTTCACCAACATCATACCCAGAATGTCTCAAACAGTTTTCTGTGATCCCCACAGCTGAAATAGTGTGAAAAGAATCATGAGGCACTTTTATATTATTCACAGTGTGTGTATGAAATTAATTGAAAATGCAGTTTACAACATATACAAGCAAGATTTTATTTTAAGTGGCCAATATCCCCGTAAAAGCATAACGCTGAACCCATTCACTCATCAAGAAAATTGACATGGCACTAAAATGACAGGTGGGTTTTCCTCTTTTCGTTGAACTGATATACAAATTATACATATATGCATCTATAAATACTTGGCCATATGAACGTGGCCTGCAAGTACTGAGCGCTCCTGTCAAGATTTACTTAAAATGCAAAGCATCTCCTTGATGTTGAGTCTGTTGGAATAGAAAAGCACTCCATTTTCATTTTTGAATTATTCATTACTGCTAAGTGGGTTATCATCCATTTAAGGACTGAACAGCATATGCATTTTGTGTAGGTTTAGTGCATGAAAAAACCCACAAGGGAAGAAAAAAAAAAAACATGAGAGAGGGGTTTCTGTCATAGCCATGCAACACTGTATTTGTTCTCGGCAACCTTCTCTGCACAATGTTATGTGATGCATAGCATTTTAAGTTTCGCTTCGAACCAGGAATAAAGTCAGTCAGGGTACTGCTCTTGTGGTCTGGTGCACCTAAATCACAGACTGGTCCATAAACAACTGACTCTGGAGTCGGGGGTTTCTTCTGGCGATAAGCTTGAACACATAAACAAATCTCAACATAACAAATACAACTGACCTCGAGGGCCTCTCTTTCCACAAAGCCAGAGGACCAAATTAGACATCAAACTTACAAAAACAACCAGAGCAGAAGCCTGGCCCCCAATTTTCACTAATATCAGCAAAGTCTGAATGGATCCAAGGTTTCCTCCGGGATTTTGTGATGTGAAGCGTGTATGCTCAGGTGCTGCTCTGACAAAAGTTAAAGTCAAGAAATCAAAATGGTGGAAACGTCACAAAAAGGTGTACACCATCTGAGGGGAGCGCGCTACAGCATCGTGGAGTGTCCTGTGGTCTAGTAAATTAGACAAGCAAACAAAAACATCAGACAAATGTGGTGGTCACATTACTTTGTGTTCAGTGGACAAAAGTACGCAAGAATGCTGTTCAGCAAATAAAATCTCAGTGGATCTCCTCTTATAATTTGCTATTTTTTGATGTTTTTTTTCTACAGATGTGTCAACACGCAGGCACTCATTGCTGAGCTGAAAGTTTGCTATCATATGTGCTTTGTAACCGTCTGACCAACTGATCATGAACGTAATAGAGAGGCTTTCCATGTCCCTACAGCTGATGAATGGATAAATCAAGAAGGGTTAGAAGGTGTAAGAAAAACAGACTCAAGTACCTGCTGAGCAAGATATAAAGTTGAAACAAATGCACAAATGGCATTTCATTTTGTGAACAACTTACTTCTGTAGAATAGCTGTGACTCTTCTCAGCTGACCAAGCTTTGCTAGATTCCTACAATTATTGTAATGAACGTTTAATGCCAATATGAATGCCTTCCAGAATAAAAACAACACTAAAAGTGAAATGGCATGGACCAAAGTATGCAGAATCTTACTAGGTTTCTTACATCTACTCAGTGTGAAAAGCTCCGTCTCTGTTGTTAAAAACTTGTCACCATGTAAGCTGTATGCCCAGTTTCTTCCTACTCCTCTTCAAACTGTTTGAGTTCCTTCCTACACCTCTTAAACAATGAAAGCTGCAAACTACAGCTACAGGATATATTAAAAAAAAAAAAATCTTATTTTAGTCTTTATAGGTTATATCAGTGATTACAGATATCTGCTATGCCTCAGAATTCACCTTTCAATACCAAACAGCAGATCGTAAAAGACACCTCTGAGAACTTTAATGTGTATGCCTTTGCATGAGAGGACACAAACAGATGACAGACCGAATTATACAATGTGACTGTCAACTGTAAAACAACCAAAACATGAGACTGACAGACCCTTCTGCAAATACTATACCTATCGAGATATGGCTACACCTGTGGAAATTTAGCTCACATCTTTTAGAATATTAATGTTCAATGTCTAATTAAACTTGTTTGGTTTTGTAAATGATACCGAAAATGCTTTTTGTGCAAACCACATTTTGTCTTCTGGGAAGGCCTCAGAGCTCGAATTAATCTCAAGAGAAAAAAACAAACAAAACATTTTAAGATAAAGAGCAGCTGCTGCTTTTACAACAAAGATCAGACATTGCTGTGTTGGGCAGATGACGGGTTGTGTGGCTCCTCAGTCCTGGAGTGAAGTGGGTAGTGGGGAGGGGAAGCAGTTCTGATCTGAGATGGATGCTCCTCCATTCCCCTTTCTGTCCCTTTTTCAGGGTGTAAAAATAGAACAAATGGGAGCTGGTCCTGTAGAGAGGGAAGAGACTATCTCCCTCAGTGTCGCAGGTGTAATATTTGAATCGTGGGTGTTCGCCAGAAATGGCTCAATACAGCTCTTGCAAAATCATAATCGCGCCATTTCTTTCTGGCTGTGGAATTAAATTAGGCTGCTAGGTTTGCTGGCTGCTGATTCCTGGTCCTGCTTGGTTTTGAAACTTTCCCCATCTGCGTCCAAAATCCAAATGTCTTTATTTTACTTCTCGCCCGTCCATAGTGTGAAATACTCCTTCACTTCCTTCCCCTTCATGTCCTTAAAATCATAGGACTATACTCGGCCGTCCAGGCCTCAACTCGGTTCGCAGGAGAGTTACTTTACACCAGGTTTATTGGACAGTCCTCTCCTTTAAGATTCATGAAGGGAGCGAGGTGGATGTAAGAAGTGAACGAGACAGTGTGTTCCAGTCTACAGATGGACAGAATGGACAAGTCGGAATGCAGTGAGAGATGGAGATAGAAAAGAAAGCTTGGTGCCGTTTTAGAGAGCAGCTCCCCTTTTTTTTCTCTATAATAACAGTGTAATTAGACAATAATTACACTAATTACACTAAAGCTAATTAGACTGAAATTACAGAAACTGGGGAGCAGTAATTTTAAACTGTTATTGAATCATTTTTTTCAGAAGACAGAGATGAGTGCAAAGACCCCATATAGGAGAGCGCAGGGGTAGGCAACCAGCAGCTGCTGCCCATCCATGGCCAGCGCTGAGATGAAGATCTTTGAGGCCGAGAAGCTGCACCAGCCAATAATTGCTGCTGTTATTATGATTCCCATCATGCCCCTAAAGAGGAGAGAAGGGAAGCAGGACATTAGCAATGATTATCTGATCACTTACCTGTAAGAAAATAGAATTTCCTGAAAGTATTCGGCCTACCAGCTAACTATTAAGGCTAAAGAAAAAAAAAGTGATTGAGATATGATTCACAATTTTAGTGGGAATCCAAATTTTTGCATCATAATTTTTATATTCATTGCAAAGCTACTAAAATTATGATGAAGTGATTTTTCCTGGGGTCTGTACCAAAAAACGCACATTAATTGTACTTTAATTGCTCAACACTTCAGTTAACCAACCAAGCAATTATTGTTAATTATTATTAATTGTAGTCACTTACCAATAGCATTTTGTTATAAAAACCAATCTGGCTGTATAACAGTTTGGATTTGGATTTGCACCAGCCACTGAGGACTGCAGATGAAGAAACACTACACTAAGGCCGTGACTGCTTGTCTGTGTACTCACTGTAAAGAGAAGAGGACTCCAAAGCTGGAGAGGAGGATCATGGGGAGGAGGCAGTAGCCGAGCACGCTGGCCACACAGCCGAAGGAGACGCCTGTCATACTCATCAGGTTGAGTAGGCAGTACATGCCGAGACAGCCAATGGCACTGATACCGTACACGTAGCCAAACTGAATCTTTCCTGTCTGTGAGTGAAAGGTAAAAACATACATACACACACTGTGAGATGAAGATGGATATATACATAATGAGGGCAACAAAGATGTACAAGTTGGGTGTACAGATATAGACGTATACAGAAGACTGCATCTACACTGTAAGGCATGGATGTCCAGTGGAATTGGTTTTGTTATGCAATTTTGTAATTTTTGAGGGGAGGGAGACGTATATGAGCAACACTGCCGACAACAGGCAATGACATGAGCTGTGAAGCCAAAAATGTACTCAATATTTTCCTGGCAAAAAGACTGTTAAAGCAACAAAGCTGAGCCAACTCTGTGTAATGCTGAAAACTAGTTTCCCACAGGCTGTCTGGTGCAGCCAGTGTTAACTGTTTTACTGAGTAAAGTTAACACGTTTTCTTGCTCATTAATGTTAACCATATGATTTACCAAGAGTAGTGTCGCTCCAAAGGCCAAACAGAAGACCATGGGGCCAGCCAGGTCTGTCTCATTCATGATGCTGCCGTCAGCTGCCTTCATTGGGTGGAGCACCGTCAGGGTCTTCTGCCAGATGTGGTCAAAGTTGATCCCTAACTCTAAAACAAAGACAACAGAGGAGAGACAAATCAGGGAGGTTGGATACTACAGCTGTGAGCTAAAAAAACAACAAAAAAAACAAACCTCTCAGCAAAACAGTCAGCTGAATTCACAAAATAGCCATGCTGAGAGTAGTATTACAACACTAAAGGGTTAGTGACAACAGAAAAAACATGAAAGAGTGAAAGAGATGAAAAGGCATGCATGTTGCTGACTGGCTCTGTATAACCCAGACCCTATTAGTTTAAACAACAACAACAACAACCCTCTATTCTGCTTTTCCATCAAATCCGTGCTCAAGAACAAAGACAGGAAGCACAACTCTCACTGTGACTAGAATATGACTGTCCACGTTGCCTTGAGGTGTGTCATCACCCTTCCTGAGAATATTTAGTGTGAATTGAATAAAAGGTGAAGAATGCGATGTCAGCTGTTATTATCATCAGATGGTTCAATGTCTTGTAATTGTGCACTGCTTTATAATGGAGGCTTCTGCTGGAGGCTCAAAGCATAAAGCTCTACTTATCCAATAGCAGTTGGAAAGCCCTTAACCCTCAACAGCCTCGCTGTCCAAAAGTGTTTTGTTACACCTAATATCTAAAAATCACAGTTAATAACTCTCAGTATCACTCATTCTCTGTCAAAAGTTCTGTTTCTAAGACCTTTCTAAATAAGCACTTACCAAATCACCTAATACACGCTAGAAGAGAACAGCAAACAAGCTAAAAATTGTGTTTGTCCTTCAGAATCACCCACAGGTGACACTTTTGGGGTGAAAAGTTAGGGTACTGGAAGGCATTTTATCCTCACAGCAGAGCATCTCAAATAATTTTCAACATAATGGTCCTGTTAGAGAGCTGGGAAACACTGAAGGCAGAAAGGCACTGGAAGCAGAAGGTGTACGAGTTCAAAACAGGGCAATTGTTTTTAATGACCCAACACATACTTTAAGTGTCAAGCGGATAATCTATTCACAAATTAGTTTGGATTTGCAGTGCTTTTGGAACACTTCAGGAACCGCAGTAAGGGCTGACTCACTTTAAGGGAACAAAAAGGGTGGCTACAGGAAGCCAAGACGTGACTGAGGAAAAGATAATTCAAATCCAAATCCAAAAACAACCTGCAATATATGACTGCAACTCGGCAGATAATTTAGCTGGAACCACACAACTGTACGGACAATATGAACACTGGATTGTCGACAGTCTCCAAACGCAAGAAGCCAAAAAACTGTAGAATAGGCTATGGAATTACAAGTATGATGCAAACATGATGAAAAGCGGCAACTGGTACTGCTAAGGCTTCAAATCTTGCTGGTGCAGTGTGGCACGGAAGCATCAAATTAGGAGTATCAAATTGCTACTGTTACATTTAGACTTCTGTAAAAAAAAAAACATTTTTTAAACTTAATATAGCATCCGTAACTAATGCTCCCCTAGATACAAGCTCCTAACTAAAGGAATAATTTAAATTGAGGTACTTTATGGTTGTTTAATCTACTTTTCTATTACATACAGAAGTAAGACAAGACTAAATAAAAATAAGACATTTTACACGGAAAAAGGTCCTATAACATCCAGTGTACTGTGTCTTATTTTTTCACATCACAAGAGTATTGACAAGATGGTTAAAAAAAAACAAAGGAAATCTGCTGACTTAAACTGTAAACACAATCCGTTTATTGGCTCAGTGTAAATTTACGTCTGTGTAGACATATCCACACTTTTCTGTCCAAAAGAGAGTCTCTGCCCAGTGCTGGGTTGCATACAAGTGGTGAGTAAGTCAACAAAGGCGATCTTATTTGTTTAAGTAGAAGGCAGGACTTGAATCTAACACTGTCCCCCAGCCAAATGCTGATAAATTTTGGCAATGGTAAATAAATTTTGGAGGTGGAGGGTAAATCTGGCAGTTTTACTATCACTTTGGCAGGTAGCCAGCCTGTGATCCATCAGTCTTTTTCCTATCCTATCAAAGTGCTCTTGCAGTTATGAGGCTGGCTGGTGTGACTCTGAACCCACTTGTCACCGCAGCAGGCTGATGAAACTTTAATTTCACGCCTTGAGAAAAGATCATGGGTTCAAAGTCTTAGGAGTGATGCTGTAGTCTGATCTCACAGCCATATTTTACATTTATATTTTAGGGATTTGGCTGATAATCTTGTCCAGAATGACTTACAATGCCTGCGTCAGCAAAGTTGAGTTTCAATTACTAACAATGGTAAATACTGCTAGACTGAGACCAAAACAATCCCTTGACAATATTCCTGAGGTCCTAGAAAATTACAAAGATTTTCCAGGGAGGTAGAAGGCACAGATGCCCTGCTGGCACTGATTCATTTACCTTCCAGCAGTGGTGGCTCATCATCGAAGCTGCTGCTGTACATGGACTGTGATGAGGACGGGGTGTAGGTCTGTGTGGGCTGGAAGATCTGTCCTGTGTATGGCTGCTGTGGCTGCATCATCCCTGGGGCAGAGTAACCCACAGGCTGGGAGTAGTCATACTGACCATATGGCCTGGAAATAGCACAAATAAAAACATTACACAGGATTTTATGGCTACATTTCATTCGCCCGAGTGAGTGCAAATTCTCCTGAGGTGAAAGATTTATCAGCCCAAAAAGTATGAAAAGGATACTGAAACTGTTGATGTGTCTGTTTCTACTTGAAACAACGGGTTGCATGTGCATCTTTATCAATTAGCTGGTACGATTTTTTTAGTGAGTGCATTTAACTGAAATTGTGGCACTGCAGAATGCCTTGATCGTCATGATGTACCGTGATCTCCACCCACTTCCATGTCCATCATTTCCTTAACTTGCAAAATAATCATTTTAAAGAAAAAAAGTTATTCAGTGTACAGTGATCTGACTCCAGCCAGCTTCTAGTCTCTGGGAGAAGGGAGAAAAATAAAACCTCTTGTGAACATCACAATTATTTTCAAATCAATTAATGAACTGTCAAATATCAGTGAGCATGTAATTTGGATCAACAAAGAGATAAACTTTTATTCAAGTTTAATGATACACTTGTCACACCAACAGTACAAAGACTGGAAAAAACAGTGTAAAATTAGCCCTCCATCCCTTTCATTTTTCAAATCTATTCTTCTATAAATGTCAGTCTTTTTCCTCAACTTACCAGGTGATCAAGGAGTGTCATCTATCAGAGAATTCCAAAGAGGATATTATTCTCAAACTTCTCAATTTAGGCAGTGTATTCCTTAAAAAATTATTTTTACCAAACATTGTACTAGCTTTTCCTAAGAATGGAGGAAATGACACACAACAAATGTGAGGTTTTTAAAAGTACTCTGTTCTCCCCCTGGAGTGAAACAGCGGAAAAATTACAGTTCACCAAATTTGATCTGGATCAAGAAAATTCAGTGACTCAGGAAAAGCTCCATATTATGACTTCAAGAGCTACAAACAACTCTTACAGTCCCAGTTAATTCACAGTGATCCTGCCGCTATCAGGCTTAGATTAAATCAGGTAAGGAGGATTGATGCCTACTTGTTGTAGGGGTCTTGGGGGTTGCTGTAGCCATAGCCGCCCTGGCCTTGGTCCTCCACACTGTAGCTGGACTGGTAAAAGTCTGAGTTGAAGCTGTCAAACCCCGACATCTCTCACTCTGCCAGACACAGCAGAAAGTTCAATAGTGTTTGAAACATCAGTGCAACTTGTCTGCTTTCCCAAGTAGATGATGAAAAAAGCAGCACTGTCAAGGAACTGTTAGACTTTCACATACCATAATTTTGCACTTCAATAGCAAATTTGATACTATTCATAACTCCCTATGCTAGAGCTCTGTTTAAGGCTAAAACTAAGCATTTAACTTGAGCAGTAGCCTTGTTTTTTTTTTCTTTCTTCTAGTTACATTATCATAGACCTGTGATCTACCAAAAGGTCATCTGATCTGGTTTGGATGGGTGTCAAAGTTGACATCTGCACCTCAGTGTTGTCATATATGGCATTACAACTGTGCTTTCATTTCTGTTAAAGTTAAAAACAGAACAAAACAATCATTTAGAACAGAAAATAAACAAGTGTAGCTCAGTAAATCTTAAACCACTGAATGCCTATTCTTTAAACATGTTACTTTAGCTTTCCTTTGGCTGAAAATCCTCACCTTCTGTCCTTAGTACAGCACAATGACTCAAGCTTAGGCTAAAAAACAGATTGGACAGGCATCGAAGGCAACCTTAAATTGTGATGAGGATTTGAGGATTGCAACGTTTCGCTTTTTAATGTTGAATGTCTTGTGTTGTTTCTTTATGGGGTTTTTTTTTGGGGGGGGGGGCCT
>OMLB01033438.1:41504-59970 GCA_900302555.1 Myripristis jacobus
TTTTTTTTTTTTTTTTTTTTTTTTTTACATTGATAGACAAACATAAGTTTTGGAAGGAGCATGAAAAAAGGAAAACTGGAGGTAGTATGTAGGTTTCTTGGGTGTTGCTGTAGCCATAGCCACCCTGGCCTTGGCCCTCCACACTGTAGCTGGACTGGTAAAAGTCTGAGTTGAAGTTTTCATTTCTCACCCTGCCAGAAACAGCAGGAAGTTCAATAAGAGTTTGAAACATCAGTGCAACTTGCCTGCTTCCCAAGTAGATGACTTATTTTACAAAAAAATAAGTTTTAACATTGTTAAACAAACACAAGATTGAAGAAGCAGTAGCAGAAGCATGAAAAAAAAAGAAAGTTAGAGGTACTATAGGATCAATCAGAGGTCCCAAATGACAAATGTGCTTCTTCTGTAGTTGCGGGCCCTGCAAAATGGTCCTGAGGCCGTGTTGAGCCCTGACCTGTATTGAGGAAATCGAGGTTTAATGGTAACAAATGGAGACAGGGGGTAAAAGATAATACAACAGGACAATCTCAGGGCTCTCCGGCACGAACAAACTAGTCTCTCTCATCAGCAGGCAGAGGAGCGAATCAATCACTCTGTCTGTGCAGGAGAAATGGGAAGGAGGAGAGTGGGGCGTGATTAGAGGGACAGGGGATTTTGTGGGTGAGAGAAAGAGAGAGAGAGAGAGAGAGAGAGAGAGAACAACTGCATGCGCATATATGTTCACATGTATCATAGGTACACTGACAGGGGAGGACTGCACTGCGACCAAATGCTGTGGGTGGACCCATCCTCTTGATAATGAAAGATAATGTAAAATAATGGGCTGATACCTTCTGCTGAGAGGAAACAGGGAGGGGAGGAAAAGAGAGGAAACAGGGAGGGGAGGCAAAGAGAGGAAACAAGGGTGGGAGATAGTATCACAGATGTAGGTTTGATCTGTTAAAAATGAATAGGAGGGAACAAAGAAAACAAATTAGGAGCACAGAGCAGTAAAAAAAAAACTACTGCTTTGCCTCCTCTATCTTTCATCTTTATATTATATTTTTTCTGGAGGGTCACTGAGGGTATTAAAGAAATAAAGGTAAGCCCAAATTGATATGAATTCAAATAACACAGACTGCAGGTAAACATAAAAATATCAAAACATGGCTTTTTTGAACATATATCACCACAAAACTATGAAATTCCTGTGCAGCAACCAACATGCCCGTACGAATCAAAACAGAGGTTAACCATTCTTACTCATGCAAGCCAGTTGAGGCTGTTTTCATAAAACATGTAGTTCTAAACCTTTAAACACTTGGCTCACTGGCCCACTGACTTGGCCTCTGCCCTGGACTAAATAAAACTGGACCGACTCTGACTTCATCCCTTGGCTTGCCAACCCTGTGCTGGAACACAGTTACCTCTAACCGTGCATTGGTAGCAATAAAATGCTCAAATTTAGCCTTGGATTAAAGGATGCACTGTGGAAAGGAGTTTAATTATACTTGGTACAAATCCTAGGCTAGGGTTATAGATTACTCCATGGGAAGAAAATATACATAACACAGTAAAATAAAATTTCCCCTTGGTCAAAGGAGACATATTACACTTCTCCAGTTGCTGACAGAGCAACTCTGATGGAGTTATGAGTCTCAAGGCAGGGGCGCGCGGGACAATTTTTTGGATAATGCGGCACAAATGAGTTGCCTCGGCAATGTGGCATCGATTACAGATGAATGTTTTACTGCCAGGAAACTTTTCAACCTTGTGTCACATTGTGTTTCCTGTTGTGGGGAATGCTGGCATACTCATAGCTCAGAGGAGTCCCTAATGTGTCACAGCCTTTAGATTGCAGCCAGCAGATCTCTTGCAAAGATTTCAAAACAGCTCGGTTCCAGAAGGTAAGCAAGGTTTCTTCTTACTCTAAAGAACTAGCCTCTAAAGAACTCTAACACAGGAAGAGTTAGGGGTCGGGGTGAAAAACAATTAATCAGATGTCATTAACAAACCCCTCGACTGTGCAGGCCCGACACGGATCATTTCTCTCCCTCAGGATGAGCAAAATCAATTTGATACACCAAACATGAAGTCTTACAGCAAACACCCGTGACTAATCACAACTAGAAATGAAGAATGAAGCCCCCCCCAACACACACACACACACACACACACACACACACTCACACTCCTCCGCTGCCTCTCATTTCTTCCTATACTTTTAATCATTTCTAAACTTGAAGAACATGTCGCTCTTCTTAATCCACTTAATAAAAGAAAATTGAAAAGAACCAGAGAGGGTAATTGAATTTAGGTCAGTGTATTGCCATATGCTGTTATAATTGCCTTCTTTTACAAAGTCTCAGCTGTAATCCTGCTGTCATTGCCTGGGTGGATGAGTGGATTAAAACTACTAAATTTCCTCTGTTGCTGCAACCCCTCATCTCCACCCACCTACTGCACCCTCATTCTGCTATCATTTAAGATTGTTTCTCTCTCTCTCTCTCTCTGTGCCTCTCTTTTTCTGTTTGTATCTGTGGCTTTCTCCAAGATCAAGGTGACAAGGAAAGGCAATGGATGAGTGTATTTCTTTCATATGTTCTTCAGGAAAAAAATAAAGCACACATGAGATCAGATTGTTCTTTACACACGTGTGAACACCAACAGAGCATGCAAACACACACAAACACATCTTATATCTTTAACAGAGCTGAGCCTGTGCGTTTTCCCTACACATTTACAAGGTTAAAAGCCTTTAACCGATTTCAGCCACCCTGTCATGGTATGGCTGCTGCATACTGTAGGTGATGAATTAGTAAATACCTGGTACACGTGAGTCTCTCTCTCTCTCTCTCTCAGCAGCATTCTTCACTTTGACTGGGTTACAGAGCACTATTTTATTTATTCTGTTTAACCTGTCCTTTACCAGGACAGCCCCATTTGCAAGGGAAGCCTGGCCAAGTTGAGCAGCAGAACATAGATCTGTCAGACTTTACTGAAACCTCACTCAGTGACAGAGGACTTTTGTTAATTAATGACATTTCTACCAGTTTGATATCAGTGTAAAACGTAGACTTCCTAATGAATTTTAAAGAAAGATAGTAAGAGAGATATTAGGAATTCTAATACATTTCAACAAGAATAATATAATATTTCTGAGGATGTGACCAACTGCATTTATAAAGATTCAGTAATGACCCCATATTTTATTTTATTTTCCTTTTTATATTTAAAAATTCATTTAAATTTATTTTATCCTTAAAATTTTATCCCAAAATCATGACCTCACTCAAAGCAGACAAAAAAAGAAAAAAAGAAACACAAACAAGGAGACGATCAAATGAAAAAACCCTACACGGGTTTATATAAATGTACAGTATAATGTGTAAAGCAAGTTATAAAATTACGCTTGAGTGAATCAGCCTGGCCCTTTTGCTGGCCATCACTCACACTGTAAGCCACTGTGTCATCTCACTGAGCTGCATGTAAGCCTCAGTGGCTTTTATCACGCACTGATCAAGGTTTCTCTCTATCTTTCCGGTGTGGTAGGTGAGCCACTAGGTTGACACTTTATGATGGAGTGGGCTGTGCACTTTTTCTGTCCTATTCTTATCTGTCTCTGGCTGACACTGGGGACAGCGCCGGTCGACCCGCTAGTGTTCTACCTGTCAAAACAGATATAGTGGCTTTGAAAATAGGTCTCACATGATAAACAGTGGCGTGGCCTCGCTCCTCCCTGTCTCTCTCTCACCCTCAGCTCCCTTTGCAAATTTTCACTCACCAGTTTGCTTAACTCTTGCAAGGGCGACTGGTGATAGGTCAGCCTGGATGGAAAATTGCTTTAACCCAAAAGTTTAAGGCAGGTCATTGCAGAGCAAAACAAGGAAAATCACTGTGATTTCTTCCTCGGTGCAACATCCCGGGGCTTGTTGTGCACAGTACAGAACGGCTCCACCAATACAGTCAAATACAATTCAAGTTCTGCTGCTGATACTTGGGGCCAACTGGTGTTGGATTTTTTTCTTACAGTAAGCACCAGTATTTTGGATATAAAATTAAATTCTGACCATTTAATGTCCAAAAACCTTTCAAAAATTATAGTGGTTAAGCATTTTCCTGAAACAGCATTTGGACAATGGGAAACTAAAACTCTCTTCTGAAACTCTGAATACCACCACTACTGCAAAAAACAAATAAAAATACATATTCATTCATGCTTAAATGTACAATAAATGAGTAACAAACTAACATGACGAACTCTAACTCCCTAATATAGAACTAAATATTTATCTGTCTGCAGCCCCGTCACTGGCAAAATAAATATAATGAGGGTACAAAAAAACAAAAAACAACAATATCCAAGATTATAAGATTTCACTGGACTTGGGTCCAACTTGAACAAATTGATTATTTGTCCAGTTAGTCAAGGAAAAGTCTCTGATACTCTTATGCCATTATATATGATCAATTTATCATATTTAATGTGTTTCAGGATTTATTTTGTGATGACGTGATGCAGGTCTTTTTGGGTGTATCCATTTTCCCTCAGCCTCGTGTAGTTGTACTTCAGTTTGCAACTTCCTACACTTCTCAGGATGCGTTTCAAAACCCCCCAGAGAACAGGTGTGAAGTTATTGCATTCAGTTGTGGGTTGTAAGTGTAGATGGAGACAGCCATAGTGATAGCAGAGTGAAAGCTTTCCAGTTGAGGAAAAAGTGAGATTCGCACACTTTGTTCAAAAACACAGCATGCCTTGTTACTGTGTTGCGTTCTGCGCTATAGAGGTTTACTGCTGGTGGAGAAATCAGTATCTTTGCCTCTTCTGTGATGGATTTCTCCTTGTATGATCATTGAATGTCAGTGAAAAATTGTGAGTTTGCAAGGAAACCTCTTCTCGTTGACTGACACCAAAACTTAATTATTTGCTGTTGATGCTTTAGACAGCTTAACATTTTTTTTTCTGTTATTAAAACTCTGTTGTGCTGGAAATACTTCATCGTGACATCGGATAGTCTACGTATGTTTGGCCAGTTGTCCACTGAAATAAGAAAAATTGTCCACCAAGCAAGAAAACAGACCAAGAAATGCAATGTACTATGCCAATAACTGTTTTTACACAGTGTTCTGGGCTGGATTCATCCTTTAAATATGCGTCCAGAGGGTGGGAGAAATTATGAGTACACCTTTTATGAGAGTTCACATGAAACTCTGACATAAGCAGTCGGAAACTTTAAAGCACTAAGGCTTGGCGCTAGTGCAGACTCTCTTTATTCAGTAGTGTAGTGACACCCCACTGGACAGTTTAATTTCCTGATTTAAATCACTGATGGCAGAAGCAAACAGAGATCGACTTCAATTATCCATCTTCAAAATGATTCACCACTTTGATGCTATCTCTCCCTTTCACTTCCAGACACACTACTAGAAATTATTCATACTGTATTTATTCTGTGGCTCCCCGTGTTTAACATGGGTGCAGAAAAGCTTCACAGGAATTGGTGTATGATATTCTCTTTCATCTGTATTATTAGTCTATTGTATCTCAGATTGTTAACCCCGCAGCTCTACATCCTGAAAGCCCTGTACCTAAAATAATTTCAAAGTAGTTTCAGCATTTCAGCACAGATTATCTGTTTGACAAATAGGTTCCTAACCGAGGAGAGGGAAAGTTAATATACATGTTAAAATAGATGAGCTTGCAGATTTGCAGCAGTGAATGTGTACTGTACCATTGTCTACATCATTTACAGCAGACTTCTGATGGCAGGAGCTCAAGAGGAAAATTGGATACTACACCTTTAAAGGGGTTTTACAGTCCAAGGGACTTCAAATTTGGCCCCATCGAGAGATTTGTCACACGTTAAGGACCTGTGGAAGCCACCCCATAATCCCCAAAGCCAGGCAAAGAAAATAGAGGGAGAGAGAGGGAGAGAGAGAGAGGGAGAGAGAGAGAGGATCACACACTCACTCTCATACACTCTTATAGTTACACACTCACAGAGACACAAACACACACAGCGGGAGGGCTGACGACGCAGCAAACTAGCACAGCTACCCACCTCGTTTCTCTGTCTCCCCCCCACCGCCCCTCCCCTCCTCTGTGTTCCCACATGGCCTTTCCGCTGGCAGAGGGAGAGCGGGTGCTTAGCAACATCTCATCTGCATGGTTTGCCAAATCAACAGGGTTAAGATCCCTTAGGCTTGGAGAACTCCGCTGTGCTGCGCTCTGCCAAGGAGTGGCCTCTTAGAGAGCGGGAACACAGACCCACAGACTGACTCTCTTCAGTAAGTAACCACTTTGCCATCCCATAGCACAAAATGATTGTAATAGATCTGCGGGGGTTTGATTGGGTTGTTGATGCACCAGTACCAATATCAGTGACTCACTGATTATTTTGCCAGGTGCTGAGATTTCTGGCTTTCAAAGCTCACTCTCCAGCCAGTACTTTAGAGCAAAAACCTCTCCAACCCACTGGCATTTTCACTGCTCAGTGACAGAGGATGGTGCTATGAGAATGGAGCGAGCGAAGAGCGTCATAAGACATTTCAAGCCAAACAACAACTAACAAAGCTCTATTACTGGTGCAATATTTAGCACAATGATATCCTACCTCTCCATTAGATGTTTCAGTTAGCTTACTTGTCCTTATTTTGAAAATGTGCCCTATCATGATGTCATTACAGGCAATACTGTGTCAGTGTTGTTGCAATTCCTTGGTCACTAATAGAGGTAAACTAAAGTAATAGATTACCTGATGTCACCAAAATGAATGGTTGAATTAGAGATACAGGAATGAACCCAAAACTACACTGCAAAAAATCTTTGTCGTAATTTTGTCAGCAATTCAGTGTTATTTTTTTTTTCTTCAAATAGGTGAACAAATCTTCCCATCAGATGAGATAATACCAATGCAATTTTACTTATTTCAGAATTCTTTCCTGGGAGCAAGTGCAAATATGTTGAAAAGAGGCAGAATAAGGCAAATCAGCTCACTAGTATTAAGAAAATGAAAATTCAAGTTGATTTGTGTTGGAAACAAGTGGGATTATCTCATCCCAATGGCAGATTTCTGTCCATTGTTTGAGGACAAACAAGTGAAGTGACGCTAAACCTGAGACTAAATGACATGTTAAGAAGCAGATCTTTTGCAGTGTGTAGTGCAAAAGCACATTTTTTTTACACTATCATCAGATTTGAAAATGCATTACACAAACCTTTCCACTCTGTCAGCTGAATCACAGCACCGGTGGTCTGCTGAAAGATGTGCAGCTCCTCAACAATGTTGACCTGACATTTCAAATAAAATACAAACAAGGCAACCACTGAGAGAGAATACATAATGAAACAAGCTAGTGAACAGATAACAGGTCTGACAAACGCATGTGTCTCAAATCTTTTGAATATAATAAACTGTGTGCATGGTATAAACAGTGTGCCTATATATGTGCAATTAAATTCCAAGGGTTAGTGTAAATGCCATAACGCCCACAGAGCAGCATTTTCAAAATTCATGTGTTTTTATAGCACTGTTTGCTTCGACTGTGATATACAAGTATGTACAATATGTTTTACTTTTATGGGGGCATATGAAACAATGTATCTATCATTCTTTACGATGAACTGTCAACCATTGCAGACACCATTTTTATTTTTCGATGATACATTGCCTCTTCAGTCTACGGGGTCAGCGGCATATATGATTGTACTTGGAACTGACTGAATGGTTATTCCATGTATGCTCACCACGGCTTTCAAGTAACTCGTCTTCTGATGCAATCCAGATAGAAATATGAGTCAGTATACACTTAGTCTGACTCAACGGATGTTTCACACACAAATAGAGATTTCTTCCTTCGCTCTGGAGCTGGCAGATGCCCCCCTCCACCCCCACCCCCATCCTTTCACTACACCCACAACTTGATTCTCACATCCTGGCCAGTTGCCTCCTGTGTCCCACATGGTGCAAATGGAATCAAATGCTATCTAGGATACTCTCAAAATGATGCTTATCAACCCTGTCAGTCTGAGCAGAGGAGCATGATTGTCTTTACTTTCACTTCATGGCATCAGAGTGACTATTTCCCATGCTAAACAAAGTGAAGAAGAAAGTGAAAAGAAATGTTTTGCTATGAGGGTCTATGTGTTTTTACCCTCACCAACATGATGTCTCCAGCTGGAAATGAAAAGTGGTGATAATTGGCGATAATTGCTGGTTAACCAGTTGCACATTATCTCCTAAAATCCAGAATTATTTTTGCACTTCAGGCTTGATAAATTGCAGAAAGCAAGAGGAAGATCTAGGAGACAGCTCCCAAAGCCTGAGCAACTGATAAATCTAATGTCAGTTATTATAACATTTGGCTGATTGCAGATATTATGACCTTTGGAAGGCAACACTCAGAGCCTCAAACGTAAAATCACACAGGCAATGAATGCTGCATCCCAATACATCTGCCGTGGGCATATAATCATTTGGTTTTCCTATTGCTTTTCTGTAATCCTCAGTCATTTTGGTTTTCAGCTTGCAGCTGGAACTCTTTCTCACCCATGAATGCAAACACACACGCAGGTGTGGACTGTGAGGAGTGTGGATAAGGTCATACGCTGAGTGTAGAAATGCCACGTGCATGCTGAATTGCACAACAATTAATTTCTCAGTCAAATGAATCTCATCTTAATCTCAATTTTATTTCTTTTACTGGTCTCTTCTCCTTTGTTTACATCTGCTGTTCCTGACTGAAGTGGATTTAACAGAAAAAAACAGTAAGTAATGAAACCTTTCACTTCAATTGTTCTGGTCAGTCTATTTCAAAGACAAAGCTCAAAGACCATTACCACTGCTACGTTCACAAGAAAAATAGACACTGCCTTTGTTGTTCATTCCTAAAGCATTTCTTAAAGCCAATTTTGTCACGACATCCACCTCTCTACTGTAATTTTCCCTCACCGTATCAGTCACGTTTTGGGTTTGGAAGTCAAGAGCCTGCAGTCAGCTCCACTAATCAGAAATAATGTAATGCTAGCGTCAACGCTGTAGTCAGCTCCACCAATTAGAAGTAATATATTAACACGAGAGTCACTCCTGGCTCAGCAGGCTGCGTCCAAGATAGCACTGCGTCTGTGCCATTTGTGTGTGTGTGGAGCCTGGCAACGTCTGCAACATTCCCCTGCTCCGTCTCCACTTCTCTTCAAAGATGTATGGCCATCTTGGTGCATTACATAGACACTTTAATCTCAATGACTGTACAATGTGTGTGTGTGTGTGTGTGTGTGTGTGTGTGTGTGTGATATCTATATCTATAGCCATATACATAAAAATGTGTATTTTATACATGCACACCCACACACACACATCCACCTGCACAGTTGCAATGCTATTGAGTGAGATGACATCTCTGCTACTGCTGTGCCGCTGGCCAGAGGACAGGCTGAAACACTCAGATTCCCCTCCCTTAGCTCAGTCTCATAGGCTTCCACTTGCTCTGGCTTCAGGAGTCCCTTGTCTGCCCCTCACCACACTGCTCTGGCTGCCAAAGCCCTTAATGTTCAGTGGGTTTCCTGTTAAATAGCCTTGTCTCCAGGGAGAGCAGAGGACCTAGTTTAGCAGGGAAAGCTGCCCCAGCCTATGCAGAGAGCAGAGGGGGAAGTGAGGAGAAGGCAGAGCAGCAAGCAATGCAGAGCAACATGGAATTCATTTCTGAGGTTTGATGGGTTGTTTCTCAGTAGCCAAAAGAACATCACACTGTTATGTTTGATGGAAAATGCCATTCCATTTTCTAGTCACTCTCTATGTCACCTGTGTTTTCAGTCAGAGGGGAAATTACTGATTCCTCAACAAGAGAGATTTGGTGTTTTTAAATTCTAATATTGATGCCTCCATTTCAGGTAAGACTGATAACGTTTTGACCATCACTTACTCACTTCATCTAGCTGCAAGTGATAAGAGGCTCTATGTTTGCTGGAATCAGCCAAAAATAAGTTGTTTTGATTAGAAAAAAAACAAAAAAAAAACTGGGGCATGCGGACTTGTTGCTTATTCCCCAAAAGGCTTCAGGGAGTTTGTATTTGAAGATCAATATTGCCAAGATGAGACATTTCTTAATGAGAGTGAGTTCATCGCTAGACTTCTATAATAAGCTGAAAACCTATCCGAGCAGTCTTTGAAGACATATTTCAGATTGATGACTCATTCCGTAGTAGCCAGGGGTGCTGGAGCCTGTCTGCTCAGCGGGACAGGAGTTCAAACCTGACACCTATCTGCTTAGCTGATCTCATGGGTGTCATGCGCTCAAACTGGGTTTGTCTCGACTTGACGCATGTTGGTGTGTCAGAGCATATATGTTTCATGGTGTTATGTTTATTTATAGTGGAATAAACAGGAGTATTGTACACAAAGCATAATCTGACACTGAAAAAAAAAGAAAAACAAAAGTGTCAATCTTCCTATTTATCCATTACAAATAAAGGATCTGCATCAACTCAAAGGCTGAACGCAAGGTATGGCGTTTTTCAATTATTTAGCTTCGGAATTCATTTAAAACTATTTTAACTAGTCTAAAACAAGTTTAATCCCAGGAAACTAAACTTATTTGAAGGCGTTTCAGGATAAACAGGCAACAATGCACATTGATTATGCATTGTAATGGTGTAGATGGCAATTAATTACTATTCTGAATGATTTCTTGGTCCTCACAATAACAATGCTTTATCAGCTGCTGCAGCACAAAACATATTCCATCACACCTAACACACTGAGATAGATACACAGCCTTTGTAATTCTTTATGGCTGACTGGACAACCAGCTCAGAGCATGGAAACAACCTCTTTCTCCTTCCCTCTCTCTCTCTCTCTCTGTCTTTAGAAAGATCTCACCTCACTGCCCCCCTTGCTTATGCTCATACGTGCTCCCATGCATGCTCTATGAGCATACACAATCACACACCCCTTGTGGCTTGCCCTCATGCCGTTCTTTTCAAATGGTTTATCCCATCATCCAGTGACTCATTCAATCACCCCTCACTGGTTTCCAGTCAGCCCACCCTGCTCGATTGGCTCCCCATCAGCAGTGCTGGCAAGTGCAAAATAAAGGGACATGATGCCATCTGCAGTGTCTTCCTCTGACATCTATAATCAGTGCCACACCACACACATGCTTACTCCACTTATTCCACATGACTTTACACTAGGTAGGTTTCCTCTATCAGTCTTATGCTGAGGAGAAGAGAAGAAAGAAGAGGACATCAACACGCTCACACAGTCAATACAGACAAAGGGAGACTGCTGTGCTATTCTCACTTCAGTATCAAATATTTTGTCCAGTTTCCCCTCATTACTTCTTTCAAACTTAAAATTCAAAGCTGCTGCCCACTGAAACTTTTGTGAGTGAAGCTAAGCGGAATGAGTTAAAAAAAAAAAAAATCCAAGTTTAAAGCAAAACTGAAGCTTATTTGTGAACTAATTTTGGTAAACACTGATCCTCTTTGAGTCTGCTGAAGTCATGCATCGAATGTCTGCCTGCTGTACTTGCAGATTTCCCATCTATCTTTAAGGCTTGGCATCATGCAGCCTGGCTGTAATGAGAGATTGAAATGGAAGGAATATGCTGTTTATTTCAGCCATCTGTGGCTGGCCTGAAAACACCATTTAATACTTTTCTGCACCCCACAGGAAGAAAATGACTGTGCCTCCGGTTGATCTGCACGAAGGAGGTGGACGACTTTTGATTTTGCTTTCAGTTAAGGGAGTGGAACGACTTGCAAATCGAAGACGCAAAATATCACTGATATTTTATCTCTATCGGAGAGATTATTTATAATGGATGTTGTCGCTGTGCTTGTGGAACAACTATTTCGTCATATATATTGTATTGACTAAAATGAAATTGAAATGAGTCCCTCAGGACGCAGGGCAGAAAAACAAGCTGAAAACAATAGAACAGATGCCATAATGCATTTCAGCACAATTTATCAGTTTATCCCTGAGATCTTCTTTATCCCAGCCACCGAATATCATGAATTAAAATTGAAGAGCTGATTTAAAAAAATCTATATGTCCATTTTGGCACAAATAAATTTATCCATAGTTCATCATTTCCTATTTTTAGATAATAATAATTTGACACTTTTATGATACCTTAGGGAATTTCTCTCTTCCCTCATCTCCTTTCAGCAGCACTTGGAGCTTTTAGGGATCCAGTTCCTTCCTCAAGGACACTTCACCAGGTGATATGCTTGCTAACTTTCAAACAGTCCATTAGTTTCTTTTTCTGCTTGACAAGTGGAAATCTATTCTAGTAAACTAGTGCTATACTTTAAAAAGTGCTAAAGTTTGTTTTAAATGTGTGTTCCCAGTATTCTCAACTTTAAACTTCAAATGGATTCTTCAAACTTCAAGTGGATTTTTTAATTTAATAATTTAATTTTTCAATCGAACAAGCATTAAATTACAATGCAACACAGTGTGTATATTCTTTTGAAAATCCATCTTAGAATAGGCTACCACACTATTGACTGACAATGTTTCCCTGGTGGCCCTCAGAGTCCATGAACCAGTGTTAATAATCAATTGAAGTGGACTGAATTATTCTTTTGCTTGAGCAGGTGTCAGAGCTTGTGTTATTTGCCTCACAGGATAATATAATGAGTGCCAAAAAATCACAAAATCACTGGAAATGTGTATAAAAGTCATTTTCTGTGTATAGCAACATAGGAACTGCACTAATACTGTCCCATTTACCTTGAACTGTCTGCTAAGACTACAAATTTAACCCAAGTCTACATGTAACAAGCCTCAAACAACATACAGCTTGATGCTCGATTCATGCAAACCATGGGGGAAGGTGTCTGAATTTGTGCTTTTTTTTATCCCCATAATTTTAGTTCATTAAACAAACTGCTCTTTGGGGATAAAGCTGAGTTGAAGTGAATGGTGTCAGCGTGAACACATTCACTCTATACAGGTGGTCAATCATCATGTTCTTTAAATAGCAACACACCAGGGAGCGATGTAGTAGTTACATGTATTTATGATGAAGCCACCGCCATGGCCTACTTCTGAGTGACTGCACAGGTCTCAGCCAGGCACACCTCCTCTCTCTCTCTCTCTCTCTCTCTTACTCACTCTTTGTCTTCTTTACACAGACTCTCACCCTATTTTTTCTCTTTCTCTCATCTCCTCTTTCATTCTCACCCTCTCGCTCTTTCACTCACTTTATCTTTCCCTATACACTCTTTCCCTCTCTCTTTCTCCTCTCAGCATGTTTTTTAAGTTTGTTATTTCAAAGCACTGTTTCAGTTTATGGGTCATTGTTAATAATCCTGGGCTGACCACACCAATACACAAAGCCAATCCAACCAGACTGTTATGATGAAAAGGTTTGCAGTATAAACTTAAACCTTAATTTTAATTATACTGTGGCAAGGGAGACAAATTAATTAAAAAAAATCACATCACAACCCACTTTTATTAATTTGATTCTAGCCTCCCCTCAGTTCACGGACATCTTTACTAAATGTGCTTGATGTTTTTTAGTGGCTGAGAATTTCACACTGGAGTCTATCCCAGCATGCATAAGATGCAGATAAGATAAGATGCCTTTTATTGTCATTGTATACTCGATACAACGAAACTGCAGTAGCTCATCACAGTGGCAATCATAAACATGCACATAAGAATAAATACAAATAAATAAAATCATTGGATTTAAAAAGTATGAGAAACTTAAAAAACATGGTTAAAAGTATTAAGCATGATTAAAAGCATTACTTGACATGATGAAAAAATAAAACCATTATTGCACCATGTTAGCAGCACTATTTCACAGTTGATCCCTATTGTGCATTGTTTCTGTAGTTTTGTCACTGTGATTTGTTGAGATCACAGTGACAAACATTGGGTAGAAGGCATGTAAGCACCCTGGACCGGCCCTTATTCCATCGCAGGGCTTACACACAGACAAACACACTCACAGTCACACCCATGAGCAATGTAGTCACCAATTTACCTGATGTGCATGTCTTTGGACTGTGAGGGGAAACAGTCCTTATCTCAGTCATAGTAAATGAATGGTTGGATACTGGAAATAAGGAAGACTAACCACTTTAGTGAACAGCATGAACTGGGGCAAAACGTCTTTTAAGACATATTACTAAGTCCAGTTGACCTGATTCAATTTCCTTGAGTTGGAAATAAGGAAACGCTCTTATCCAGGGATTGATTTTGAGGAACCTTAAGGGCTAAAGTTTCTCAAATGAAAGGTGTATTTATTTTTACATTTTAAATGATAAGTTCAGTGGTACTCTTATTACCACTTGCTTCAGAAATGAACCAGATGACTTATTACATCATTGTAAATGCATAATTATAACACTAAATGGCGATCATGACATCTTTATTACTCTGATTACTGTGGCAGCTGTTCATAAACCACAATTTAAACAGGCAGGGCAGTCTAGGAAGCCGGGAGAAGTTAAAGTCTTGCTTGCTCATTCCCTGGTATCGATGAAGTCCAAGTGCTGCCGAAATGGCCCTAAGCAAGGACACCCTGTGTAATTCCAATTGATTCATTCACCGATGTGCTGCAAAGACGTGCTGGAAACTAGCATTAATTTCATTGTGTGATAAAAATGCACATAGCTGATTTAATGCCCCTATAGGGAAAAACTACATTTATTTTTTAAACAAATAAGAAAAAAAAAAGAGTGACATCACATTCTTTGGCAATAAAAGAAGCAAGGTAAATGAATTTAGAGAAACACAGGTCTGCTCTTCTCGCAGATTTCTCAGGGCAAGGTCAGTTAGTAGAGAAAAGTGGACTGCTCAGCAGATGAAAGCCAAAGGAAAATAAAAAAAAAGCACCAAGATAGCCAGAGGGCAGTAATAAAAAAGAATACTTTTTAATGTGAAAATGATGTGAAATCCTCATATGATTTATGAGAGCCAGCTGACGTTGTGTGTTTTGTACCTTATTTTATCCTATTTGAATTTAATGCAAACCTTAGCCCTGCATATAAGCATGTGTGTTTGTGTGTGCAGGACGTTGTGTGTGAGTTTTACATCATTTGGTGTGTGGGTGATGTGAGGACAGCTCACAGTATTAGTCTTTTTTTTGTCGTCTTGCTCCTGGAAAAGAAAATATTCTGTGAAAAACTAAAGCCTACCTAGTGTCTTTTACTTTACAATTCAATGTCATGGAGTCACTGTTCTCTAATGGCTTTAATAAGCATTTTTAATATTTAATGTTTTTTGTGTGGATGCAAAACAAGATATTGTTGGAGAAGTAAAATTCCTGAAAAACAAAGGTCAAAGTATAAAATAAAAATAAAAATAATGGCTTCTTTAATGGCTCTGTTTCGAGGACAAGCTCACAGACATTCAAATGACTAAACACGCGTGCGCACACACACGCACACACACACACACACACACACACACACACACACACACACACACACACACACACACACACTGCCTTGGTGAGATGTAAATCAGCTGAACAAAACTGCTGTCATGCATCACATTCATTCACCTTGCTGTCTGAGTGGCTGTCCATGGTGCTGAAACGTCTTGAACACAACAGTAGACGAACAGACGGGGGCGCTGTTGCTCATTCACAAAATACATGTTAGAAATCTCACAGAAAAATGACTTCAGTGGCAGTTATCCAGCCATTATGAAACTGTATATACATATAGATTATATGTTTAAGGGGGTGACATTACTCCACAAACAAAAAACACATACAGTCAAAATGTGAAACATAACCTGCAAGTATTAGTGACTATATAAGTTTACTGCAATTAATGCACGTTTGCATTATATTTCCCTCCCTTCCCTTCATTGTTTGTAACTGAGTGTTGATTGACACAAACATTTTGCACCGAGCTAAGCAACATAGTAGGCCACTTCCTCTATTTTTGCATGCATGCAAAATGTAACACAAATCCATTCAACTTGAGGGGTCGAATCGTGGCATTTTGAGTGTGTATCTACAAAGCTGAATGCACACGTCGTACATCGGCCACAGTTTGTTTGTATGTACCTCTACCTATCATGATAGTCTGAATTCCTAAACCTTAACCACGTCGTGCAGCTTTTAACCCTTTACCTTCCCATATGGGAAGGTTATAAAGCAGTGTAAATCTGTCTAAACTCAGTTTGCCGACCTTTATATTTACAGATCATAGTTGACCCACTTTTTATTTATATACTGATATACATCTTTATAGCATAAATTATAGTGTACATTTTGGTAATTAGTATTAATTTATATGTTATGTAGTTAATAATATAGTCATATTAGTTTCTTGCCTAATGATGATCAATGACAGGAGGTATTATTTTACCCACTTTTAATTTACTAGTAAATCGCTGCTTGCAGTCAGGAATCGTCCCTTGACTCTGTAGTATATTTTCCCCGTTTCTTTTAGGCGGTGGGGGAGGCATCAGCGGCGGCGGCGGCACCACCCTGCTCTGGAGGGGAGGAGAGGAGGGTGGTGGCGGTGGTGGAGCGGGGTGAGATGCTCGTTTCAGCACCGCGGACAGCTCCCGGTAAACCCAGCCAGCCGCCGGTCGGTCCTCCGCTTTCCTGCAAGCCCAGGATTGAGATTTAAAGCCTCTCGAGGATAGCGAATAAGATTTTTTGGGGGGATTTATTTTAATTCAGTCCTGAGCAAACGAATGTATCCGTAGTGACAGACTACAGACGGAGCAAATACAGGACTCCCGGGGTTTTTGCGTGTGTGCAATCTCTGTGAAGTTTCTCGCCACCAAAAAGGCACCTAAGCCTGGGCAAATGTGCTGATGTTGAAGGGAAGTTGGAGATAAAACGAAAGTGACAATATCATATCAGCGACTTCCTCCCTTTGGACTATACCCTTACAGAAGTTGTTGGAGGAGTTTTTTTTAGTAATCCCGTTGAACTGCGTATTTTTTGGTTGGTGTTTTTCATTTTGCAGAAGGATTTCTATCTGTGGGCTATTGCTCCGGGAAACAAACAGGGCAGCAAGACAAGTTTCTTTTTCATCTGGTGAAATAGGCTACTCATAACCTCTATTGGTTCCCTCGCTAATGCTCTTTTCCCAGGGGCGATGGGAGTCCTACAGTCACTGATGCAAGCTTTTCATGCGCCTGGGTACATTTCTCTTCTCTCGCGGCATTGATTTGGTTCTCCTTTAATCGCCTAGAATTTATTTTTATTTTATCATTCATTTATTTATTTATTTAAATTTAACATTTTCTGAGGGGCACCGGACTGCCATTGTTTTTATTTTCGACAACTGTTAAAAGACTGGTAGGTGATGGCCATGTATCGATGATTAATGCTTATTCATATTATTGTGAGATGAGTGCTGAACTGGAGGCCCTGCGTTTACGCGCTATTACCGAGAACACAGCTTAGGCAACTTTTGGACGCTTATCCCTCTTTTTTGGTTTCTTAGTACACAAATAGGAGAGTGTTTTGTAGTTGTTCATGACGGAGACGATGGCGCTAAGTGGAAACTGTAGGACTAACCCCAAAGAGCAGGCATCAGTTCAGAACAGTTTCCCAGATGTTGTTGAATTAAACGTAGGAGGGCAGGTTTATTACACGCGTCACTCAACTCTGGTAGGCACCCCGAATTCACTACTGGGCAAAATATTCTCCGCCAAAAAAGATGCGTCTAACGACTTAGCGCGGGACCCCAAGGGCCGCTACTTCATCGACAGAGATGGATTTTTGTTCCGCTACGTGTTGGACTACCTCCGAGACAAGCAAGTCGTCCTCCCTGACCACTTCCCAGAGAAAGGCAGGCTCAGGAAAGAAGCGGAGTACTTCCAGCTGCCTGACTTGGTGAAGCTCCTGACCCCTGAGGATTTCAAGCACAGCCCGGACGACTTCTTCCACAGCGACTATGAAGACGGGTCCCAGGGCAGCGACCACCGGGTGTGCCCGCCGCCCTCCCTTGTGCCTGCTGACAGAAAAAGCGGCTTCATTACGGTGGGGTACAGGGGGTCGTGCACCATGGGCCGGGAGAGCCAAACCGACGCCAAGTTTAGGAGGGTACCTCGGATACTGATATGCGGGAGGGTGGCCCTGGCCAAAGAAGTTTTCGGGGAGACCCTGAACGAGAGCAGGGACCCGGACAGGACCCCGGATCGGTACACCTCTCGGTTTTACCTCAAGTTCAAGCACCTGGAGAGGGCTTTTGACATGCTGTCGGAGTGTGGTTTCCAGATGGTGGCCTGCAACTCCTCAGTCACAGCCTCGTTTGTCAACCAGCACACAGAGGACAAGATCTGGTCCAGCTACACAGAATACGTGTTTTACCGTAAGTGGCATCTTGGACTGTTACAGCATGTTGATGCGCGCACGCGCACACACAAACACGCACACATGCACATGCGCGCACGCACGCACGCGCGCACACACACACAAACACCGAGCCACCGCTAGAAGGCACACTTGGTTTACACGTCCCCCTCCACAAGAGAGCGAGTGCGAG
>OMLB01033442.1:4046-16823 GCA_900302555.1 Myripristis jacobus
CTGTAGAGAGTGAGTACATTATCCATTATCTCTGTACAGCTTCAAACCTCATCACTTACAAGGCCTGTGTTCGTCACTGATGCTGACCTAGCTGTGAGCCCACTGATTGTGAAGCACCTGTGTACCGCTCTCAGAGGGGATATCACCCGGTGGCTTTAAAGATATCTCCACAAAGCTGGGTCAGTGGTGCTCTCACATCAAGAATCGTCTTCCTCCTCTATCTGTATTTCATTGGATGGTGGAGATGTATGAGGCTACTGTTGGCCTTGTCAGAACCACAGCTATCCTTTTTATCCAGCTCCTCTACATCACCTGTTGCTACATCACCTCCTACAGCTGCTTGTAGGATGCATGAGGACCTTCTCTGCTGAATAAACCCTTTGTGGCCATCTTAAGCCAGCACGACTGGTTTGTCCTTCCATCAAACTATGGGTACTACAGTGCAGTATATACATAATCAGCCAAACATTATGCACCTACTGCTCTTCCTGGACAAGAACACTGGTTTCTTGGAGAAACTGCTCAAAACTTATCTCTTCAAAATGTCAGTACCTCATGGCAAGCTGCTTTTAAAGGGGATGAGAAGAGCAGATTTGCTTGGTCAGGACTGATGCCAGCCCCCACCACATCTACTGATAGTGTCCCTTATCCAGCCCCCTAATGTACCTGATCCAGCCCTAGCTGCACCTTTACCTCATGACACAGCGAAGAATGTCTTGGTCATGTCCAGGTAAGCTTGTGTCATAAGCTAGCACCTCTGCCTGCACTTCTACCAGCATCTAGATTCATGAAAATAGAGCCCTGTAACTGTAATACCCAATACCCAAAATGCATGTCAAAAATACAGTAATAAACTCATACTAATTTGTTAATACAATGTTGAGTTATTCCCAGGAAACACTGTGATGTCACAGTCTGTAAATGCCACAGTCTGAAAATGTGCCATGTGTTAGATCAGTGGTTTCCAGCCTGTGGGTCGCAGCCCCAGTGTTCTATGACAGTAGTGCAAGTCGGCTGCCGAACAACTGCCAAGTAGCCATGGTATTTTAATTAAAATATTTGTGTAACACATCCACCAAGTTTGGACAATGAACTCCTTCCCAGCCTCATGTGCGAGAGCCTCACTGGGAGTGTACTGCTCAGAAATGAACGAAGTAGATGACTTTCAGCGGTGGTACAAAGCTGAAAAGATGTTTTGAAGGATGCACAGCAACACATGTCTGTTCAAGTTGCATTTTCATCACTCTCTTCAGTCAACTGGATTCCAAAATATCAGATCTGTTTTCAGCGTTAGCACCACCGGTGTGTTAGCGCAAATGTGTGATTTATTTACGCTCTAATGTTCCTCTCATGGCAGCTGGTCACATCACATTAATATACAGATTGCCAGCCAACTTATTGAAATAGCATATAATGTTACTGTGTCAAGTTAGCAACAAGTCGGCTGAAAAAGATGTTGTATGTCCTGTCTTCAAAACAAAAGCACCATTCTCGATTATAATGTGGTCAATGGGTTATTTGTGTTTTAAAGATAATATAATTTTGCAGTTGTATTGCACATGTGGCCTGTGAAAAGAGCAAAACATGCAATGATTTATTCCTATTAAGGAGCATGATCATCTAGCCAGCTAATACCAGATAATGCTCACATCATTTTACTCAATGTAGTTTACTCAATGTTTACTCAATGTAAAATCAACAGGAAGACAGTAGGTTTTCCTACAAACAACAATATGAGCTGATTTTAGTGGTGGCCAATTGAACCATACTAATTCATAAGAGCAGCTTGTTTTTTTTGTTTTTTTCCACAGGCTATCCCAACAATAACAAAAATATGTAAATCACTGCAATGTTGACCCTATATAATTTGCTTATACTGAACCAGGGCCGTCATTCCAGAACAATCCATCGCCATCCCAGCAAAAAAAAAACAAAACAAAAAAAACAGGTACTTCCTGCTTGGTAAATTAGCTAATGATGTGAGTTGATTAAATGTTATTTTGTTATCAGCAACCATTCTGGACCTCTGACCTTGAATAAAAATCAGATGTGAACCTTTGAGTAATAAGTCTGAGAACTCCTGTCCTTTAGTAAATGAGTTGAGAGGCTCTGGGAAAACAGAAACAAGACCGGTGTTAGCTACATCTGTTGCAAACCATGAGGCCTTTTTCATTACACATCTATGACCCAGAATCAATGAATCACCGTTGACCCACTTTACTTGAGGGCCCTACTGACCTTTGGGTCGCACAAGGACATATGCATTTTGAGAGAGACTGTTTGTTTGGGAGAGAAAATTATTGTGCATTTTCTGTGATTTAAAGGAGTATTCAAGTGCAACACAAACATATTTTTTTCTGACAAAGGACATAAGTCAGAAAAGGAAGCGATGTTGCACATGCCACATACCACATGCTAGCCCACACATGCCAGCCCACACTGCTCTGCTCCTGTTTTAAGTAGTAAGTTTTAGCTTTATGATCGATTTTACTTTTTAAGAAACTTATAGATCGATATTAACCTCTTTTAACCAATTTTATTGGCTCTTAACAATTGCTTGCTAGTTTTCTATCTGCTTAGCTAGCCAGTTTTTAAGCATGTCTCCACTTCACCATTGGACTGTACAAACTGCAAATGACACAATCAAGAGATCTCTGACCTCCTGGACAGATTCTCCATTCTGCACCAGATCCAAGAGGGAGAGATGCACATTGTCTCGCTGGTGACATCTTGCCCAGCAGATGCCACCTGGATGCCACTGTCCCCTTCTATAGCCTGGCTCAGACACAGACAGATGGTCCCTGGCTTCATCTGGGTGGCAAGCCAAAGGTCTGCTCCAGCTCTTCTTTAGCAACATTGCAGCTCAAGGAAAACCAAAGACCCCCTCCATGCTGCTCACTGTCCCTGTCTGGTAGAACACCTTCGTACTCGATCCTTGTTGCTTCGGTCTACTTAGCCCCTTTCTCCGCCAAGACAACCAGAGTTGAGGAGGTTAACTCATGTGGTACGCATGTGATCACTGAATAATTTCACTGCCTGACCACCATGCAGCAGGGGTCAGCAGGCTCTACAGAGAACCTTGGAGTGCATGGACATCAAGAGGGGTTTGGGTACAGAGAATCCTCAGGAGGAATCCTCCCTCTTATCCTCCCCTGTTTTAATCACCTTCTCTGGATCAACCAGTTCAGGATACCAACTGTGCTTGCAATGGGAACATCCATGGTCAGAATGGACACACTGCTTGCTACCCTGGTGCAATTGTTCAGGACATCAGGAGCTGTGCAGAAAAAATTGCTGGAACACAGTCATTCAGCTTCTGTCGTGGTCTTACGTGCAGGAATGGATGATTTAAAACACCAGGAATCAGGAACCCTGAAGAGTGATTTCATCGATCTTGTGGACACACTATTTGATTGGCGAACAGGTCATCATTTCAGGACCTCTTCCTCCCCCATGTTTGGTGACGTCAAATTCAGCTGAGTGAGACAACTTCACATCTGGCTTAAGGGTTACTGTGGAACTAAGAACATCTCCTTTGTAGACAACTTTGTGACCTTCCTGAACAGGAGTGAACTTTTCAAGCATAACCCTCTTCATCCAAACATTGCTTACTCCTTCTCCATCACTCTTATTATCCATGAACACTGAAATGACGCTTCAATCGTACAAAGGAATCCTCTCCTGACAGCTTGCAAGCTAAACCCCTATTGATATCAAAACTCATTAACACTTCCCATTAGTGTAGTAGTGAATCATAACGTCAATCTAGTTACAACACCACACATATAATTAAACCTAAGAGACCTGCCAGATGTCTTACAGACATCAAGCCCTCTGACTTCTCCTTCTACTTTAAAGATGGCCTTATTATGTATTAGATCACTTGCTGGAAAAAAAAAAAAAAAAAATCATTATAATGATATGATTACTTCTCTTAAATTAGACTATGTCCTACTAACACAACTTGGCTCAATCAAACTGGGTGTCAGGAACTTATTGAGGCCTCATCACCTAACTACAGCTTCCTGCATTGCCCAAGGTGCACTGGGAAAGGTGGACGGGTTGCATTTTTAAAATGTGATCTTTTAAAATGTAAATCTCTTTCTTTTAATCACTATCCATCCTTTCAGTATCTTACACTGGCTGTAAATACTACATCTCCTTGAATGCTCATTCTCACAGTATAGACTTACCACCCTCCTAAACTGAGGCAGGTTTTTTTTTAAGGATTAGGTGAGCCGCTATCTAAACTCTCAAATGGCGATGGCAGCATAGAATCCCCGGGGATTTTAACATACATATTGACAGTAACACCAACCATGTTACTACACTGCAGGGTAATTATAGTTATACATTTTTCACTCATTTTTATTTTTATTTCATTTTGACTTTTTTGTTTTCAATTTGTTTAGTTTTAAATGAATTTTAAAGCAGTTTAGTGTTGTTGTTTTTTTAAAGGCTTAGTTTTAGTTTAATTTTTATTTTAATTTTTTCATTGTCAGTTTTAATCTTCTTGTAATAAGGGGTACTTGTCATTTTCTCAATAATTTTAGATTATTTTTGTTACTTTTATAAACACACAATACAGTTTCAGTTATTACTAGTTTTTGTTACATTTCATTTTTATTTCAGTTATCAAAAATGTGTTTTCTCACCGAGATTTTGTTATTTCGTTAACTTTCATTAACTAAAAAACCTTGCTACACAGTTTTTAGAGTCAGTTGATTCTTTTGATTTAAACATGTCTCCTGTTAGACTCTCAAGTTGGGTCACTCACTAGATTTAGTGCTTTCTAAAGGTTCTGATGTTACCATAACTGCACTGCTTGATGCTGGAATCTCTGATCATCTTTTTGAACCTGTGCTGTAACTGTGAACAAGCCAGAATTAACAAATTGATTCAGAAGCGCCACATTAATGAAAACACTAACATGTTTATCCTGGTGTATTCATAGTGTCCTCCCGCCCCCGGGTCTCCCTCAGATGGCATGGTAAATGCTTTTTCTGCTATATTAGCTAAAATTTTGGGCCAAGTTGCACCAGTGACAACCAAACGGTAATGTAGGCCCCATAAATCACCCTGGAGGAATTCTGAGAATGAAATTTTATAGAAACACAATCTACTCATAATAATGAAATGAAATGTTCCTTACAGTCTTACATTTCACAGTTAATTGCCAATAATCAAAACAGGATTTCCTTCCTGTTCCTCACTATATACTGAATAATCCCGCAAGATCACTTCCCTCAGAATTTGCTTCTTCAAGCATATGCAGTTTTCTTTCAGAACAAAGTCTCACAGATTAGAAAGATTAAAAATAGCACTTTGACTTCTCACTACATTTCATCTACACTGTCTTCACCTCTTAAACAATGGATCACAAAAATCTGAAGGTGTAACTTCCAGCCCATAAATTCTCATGACCTTACTGAAGTAGTACAAGAGCTCAAATCCTCCGCCTGCTCTCGGCTGCATTCCCACCAAACTGCTTAAATCTTTTTTCTTTTTTTTTTTCATTCATTTTTGCATGACCTGTTTAACTTCACAAACCCAACTTTAATGGGCAGGACCTCTTTCAAGTGTGCGGTCTTGCCCCTTCTCAAGAAACACAACCTTGATAAACATATAATAAGTAACTACAGGCCACTGTCAAACCTTCCTTTCCCTGGTAAAATCCTTTCACATCCTTTAATCCTTGTCATTATTAGTATTATAGCTGTTATACCACTGCACTGCATTATCCTTGATGTTTTTATGTCTCTTAAATGTACTGCACATTGAGTTTCTTTGAAATGAAACGTGCTCTATAAATAAAGCTACCTTCCCTTGCTTAAATGTCCCCCTGTCATATACATTTTCAGTTTCCAGTGATCGCTTAAGAGCTCTAATCAGGTTTTCAAAAGCTCTGAGTGTTTTTCTGCAAGTTAAGATTGAGGTAGTGATTAGCTGTCTAAAACTGGGCAATCTAAAACTGGGAATTTCTCCTCCCTCCCACTTAACAATATGTAATGCAGTGCTATATATGCTAGATTTAACATGTGCTGTTGCTATTTGCAGCTACCAAACAACAATCTGCCACTGACAAAGTATTTCATAGGGTGTATATCTTGGTATGGTGCATTTCACAGAGAAATACATGTTTGAAATACATTTTTGTCCACAACTTTCCTTTCTTCCATCATTACTCTGACACAGTGTGGTTTGTGCCTGAGTGAGGCTGAGGCATTGCAGGAGCGGGTACAAGAGGGAGGAGGGCTCTCACGTTATGAATGTGAGGAATGTTATGCTATTGTTCATCATCACACATGTAGAAATCGCCTGTATTGTCTGTCCATGTGGCTCGCTGTTTTACAATGCTCTGTTTTACATTTACAATTGTCCTGATCATCAGTCCACTCTCAGCCATATCTTCCACTTTAATCACCACTGCCTTTATGCTGCTGACTGACTGACTGCTGTGTTGTGTACTTCAAAAGATGAACTAGCTGAGGATCAAAGGCTATGCTCTCTGAATCAGCAATGCAGCAATGGCAAATTTCTCTCCCTCTCTGTATACATATAAGATAGATGGAGTGAGAATGAGGGTAGGAGGAAAAAAAATTGTAGTTGGATTTGTGTTTGTTTGGAGGGAGGCCGTATGCATGTATGTGTTTGTGCATGTATATGAATGAGTGTGTGGATATCTGTCCTGATGCCACTCTAGCGTCATGGTTTTCTCAGGTGTATGTACCCTGTTTACTTTGCTCTTCCCTTCTCTGTTGTGCTGGCTGCCTTGCCTGGCCACCTTCCAAAAGGAACAGCATCCAATATTAGCGTGCTCAAATGTACACAGATATACTCTCTCTCTCTCTCTCTCTCTCTCTCTCTCTCTCTCCCTCTTCAAATGATCCTCAGACGATATTACTCAGCCTGATAAAAGTGAAATTGGCTGGGAGACAGCTGTCTCCAAAGGAAGTTTTACCTTTTCTTTCCTAACTATTTTGACTGAAGTGAAATCATTACCAAAAGACAATGCTGCCCCAGTAATGTGAGCAGTATTATGACAGCATGCAATTCTAAATGAGTCGAGAGTCTAAATTAATTAATTAAAATAGATATGAACAGATGTGCAAGGACAATATGATTTCACTGAAGCGTGTCTATGTGACTGGGTTTCAGAGTGGAATATTTTAGACTTTCAGACTTGTATCTGACACACAAAATGGCATATTTAAAAAGGCACAAGAACTGCAGGGTGGAACTGTACAGTCTACACACTGTTTGTTCACCACAGCAGTAATCTGCAACCTACTGGAAACCAAATTAAATAAAACTTGTAATCTAATCACCAGTCGTGTGGTGTGTATTGCCTTCGAGCAAAAATGTAAATACTATTCCTTGTAAAGTGGTGATTTATGGTTGTTTAGTTATACTACCATTAATAACTAAATAAAAATACTACTTCACTGAATCACAGCCAATAGTAGCTTCCATGTAGCACCCAGTGTTAAAATTATATGGGAATGAATGTGTTTTATCTCAGGATTGAGAGTACATTTCTTACTCATGATTTAACACACCAGTTTTGAAAATAAGCTGCATCTGTTGCACAATTTTATGCACAATCTGCTACCGTGCCTTGTGCAATGATATCTCAAAGTATGAAAATACTAACGAAGCCACACTGTCCTCTTTGGTACATAGGTATTTTAAGTACAGACAAAACAGCCTTGCACAAATGCTTGACTCAACTTTTGAACAAGGTCTCAGGTGTTCATAAATGTTTTACATAAATATCTTCCCTAACACAGAAGTTGGACACGCATAACACGAAGAACAATCAAATCACAGTATTTCTCACTGCACTGCTCTTGGGATGTGGAACTTGCATCAAGTGGAGGTTTTTTGTTTTTTTTTGGCAAATGTAGACAATCCTCAACCAGACCCAGGGATTTTCTTTGCTATTGAGATTGTTTGAAAGCAGGTACAGCTGAAGCTCTGAGGCTGCAATTTGTCCTTTCAGCAGCGATGGATCTGCCTCAGCTCCTAGAGGAAGCTGCCAAAGGTTTCCAGCTTCTCTTCACAGCAGATCAAGTCTTGGTCTTATCTTGGGAAGAGTGAGAAAAGACAAGAGCAATAACTCTGATTGAATTACACTGTATTAAAACTAATATACTGTATGTAAGCATGTCATTGCAGCAAAAAGACACATTCTCTCAGACATTTCACATATTCTAAAAATGTAGAAATATAATTATTATTGCTGTCTCAGCTGTCACCCTGGCTTTGATGGCTGCACTGTTTTCTGTGCTTATGTATTTCAGCTTAAATTGCATTTGCCAATTTGTCACTATACTTTTAATTGAGGTTCCCTGGGATGTTTGTCTTTGGTGATCAAATAAGCACTGTGTTATGCTGAATAGGTGGGGAACAGGTTTCAGAAGCAAATGTGATCATACCACTCTCCTGCAAGGGCATCGGTGAATCTAGCCAATGGGCTGGTCGGCACTAAGGCCTACAGGGACCCACCAGGCTGCGATGAGGTGTCTACACCCTCCTGTCAGAGGAGAAAACACTCGCACTGATGGTATGTGGTTCAAACTCTCTCTCAACAATGGCATATTTTGACTCAGTTTTCAGCTGGTGCTCAGGCTGCTTTTGCTTTCCTCGGTCCTCAGTAAGATCGTTCCATCTTTGAATGCAAAGACCCCAAACATACTGGACACACCTTCAGATGCACTTAAGTTGATGCATCTCATTTGATCCTTCTACAGTGCAAAGTAGGCAGATTTTTCTATTCCACAGTATTGTCAACAATAAGTATCCTATAATTATAGCATGGCACTACATTACTATTTAACTGGATTAATTAAACATTGTCCTTCATACATCTATAATGGTGATTGTTTATGAACACATTCCCAAAATCATCAAACATTCCCTATAGAACAAATTACTATAATTACATGGATTAAACAGAGACACTGTCTTTTGATTTTAGCTCACCTGTTGCAAGAAACTGAAGCTGAAATCCATCTCCGTAACACTTGAGTTTTGTCCAATCATCAAGGGAAGTTACCTTCACAGTGTTAGATCCTCTGTATGTTGTAACGCAGACCATTTTCTCCTCTGCACTTTGCACACTTGCAGACCGTCCCTCAGTCCCTGTGCAATGCCCTCTCCACTGTAATCTTAGAGGAGGGAATGCAGTTTGGGATCACCAACTTCTCACTGTAAAGTTGCACCTCTGCTATAATGAACCATAAGGCTCATACTGGGCTCCCCGGTTCTGTTCGACTATAAATCTGCCGTTGTTGCAACATAGTCTATATTTCTCACATCTATTTCAAATATTCCTCAGGTGGTATACCAGTAGCCTGGTTCCAGACCAGTGAATCGCAAAGATTCACTTAAAAACAAAATTCTAGCAATTCATACGGGTCTGGTGCTGCCCGATGCGATTTCTCTGTTGTTGATGTAATCGAGCTGCGAGAGCCGGAGAGGTCATAGTATACTGGCTAATGCTGGCTAACAACACAACAAAAAGGATGACAATGTTATAGATGCTCTTATCAGCGTTTTAAAGAAATTAAAACTAAAAACACTCGAGGCAGAACATTGTCCGCTGAAGATGTTTTTTGCATCCTGTTGACGGGATTTGGAAGTTTCATTTAATTTATCAACTAGCCCTGCTGGAAAGGGCGCCCGGTCTGTTTGTGAGAATTAGCCCGATTTAAGCGAATCATCCATCCAAATATTTATTGGCTTTATTAAAGCTGTTGCATTTTTTATGACCCCTTTCACCAACAAATTGACTTGGCATGAACGGCACAGTGTCAGCATTGACTGACATTTGTAGTTGGCGGCAATAGCGCTGTAAACTGGCTATTGCAGCTACCATGTTGACTGAAAACTGCATCACAGCGGCCAGACAGTCGCTAGTGATTGGTTGATGGGATTCAAATCCCTCCACCTACAGAAGCTGGCTAATATAGGGGCAATTTTAGACTGAATAATGGAGTGGAAACAGAATAGTCATTCAGTCTGAATATCAGCTTAGTGTAACAGGCATGAGGCACCACGTCTGACAAATAACTGGAAGAAGTGGACTGGAAGATTACGTAGCATTCGTCAAGGGTGTTAATCATTTTCTTTAAACCTTTGTTGTGCATATTATTGATGCAAGCCATGTCTTTAGCCAAGTGATGAGTGATGGCCCTGTAATCTCCTTGTGCCTGTGGGAGTTTAACAGATACAGGGATGTATTAAACAGTGTGCCTGTTAGGGAGGTTTGTGAAGTATAGTGGGAGAACGATGGCTTTGTGCTTAGCAGTTTTCTTGGTTTTGATGCGCTTATTGTAATGTATTTTGTTGATGCTTCAGGTGGTTGAATAAGTTTGTCACGTTGCCCCGTGGCATTGCCGTTATCATAAAACACCACTTACGTATGATTTGCTTTTAACTCGTGCCATCATCTGTGAATCTGAAAAAAACAATTCAAGCACAAACAAGATGAGCTGTTTTTTTTTTTTGGTGCAACAGAATGTGTTTGAGGCTTGATGAGCCCTGTTATATGGATCTGTCCTTTCCAAGAAGATTAAAGTTGACAAAATATTTAATGTTCAAATCCTGTAAATGAGACGAGTGTTACACAGTGGGATGGCGTTACAGGATTCAAGGGTAAATGCATTAGGAACAAATAACTACAGTGAAGACAAGCCTTGTTGTCAGAGGGGATGTTTGCATGCCTATCAGCTCGGTCGAGGTCTGCACGTGAGGAAAAACTGTCTCAGCTGTGCTCATGTAGGACCAGATCTGGGAACCAACTTATATTGCGGCCATGCAGCTTGGTCCCAAATCTGACTTTCTCCCAAGCGGGAGGTTTGTAGAGATAGGTTGGGAGCCCCAGTCTCAGCCGTTGACTGGAGAAGGAGGAGTGCAGCTGAATGATGTAACTGATGTAAGTCGTAGTGTAACGGAAACCGAACTTTAAATGTGGTGCAGAGTGTCCTGGAAAATCTCTCAGTCCAAGTTTTGTGTGAAGGGCTTATCATCACAAACACTGGAAGTTGAATCTTTTTGAGGCTTTTCTCTTCCATGTTTTTGGTTTGCTTTGTCTTTTTTTTTTGTTTTCAGACTAGTGCTTAGTCATAATTGAAAGGTGTGATTTTCTGCTTTGCATTGTGGACTGTGTGATTGTTATTTTGCTTTTGGTTGCAACCTGCAGTTTCCTGGTAACTGTCTTAGAGGGCATCTGCACAACATTTTATTTTGCTCTTAATTTGATCTGTAAGGCAAGGGTAAGATAAAGGTACAGGTTTAATTCAATAGAAATTCATCTCACATAAGCAGTGAAAATTGTACTGTAGCTTCACCGTTCCTCCACACGTTTCACCACCTCCCACCACCCGGGGAGGCACATCTCACTCTGTAAAAACATCATTTTAACACTCTTACAGTTGTGCGACACCACCCCTCCAGCCATTTATGCAAATCCAAACTATAGGCATGGCTTTCCCATTTATCATGCAATTACAGGAGAATACATAATGCATACACAATAACATCGTATTGGCTAATTCACTGGTACACCGACAACAAACATATGTCCAGTTAGGCAAATTGCTCTCAGCCTCCATACAATTATTTACTATCAAACATAACGTCATCTTTCTCTCCTGCTGCTGTTGCTGCTGCCTGCAACATGCATGTTTTCATGTGACACGGCACAATCTAATTGTTAGTCACGACAATTCAACAGTGAAAATCGAAAGAAAACATCATAAATCATTGTTTATATGTATTGGGCCTTCCAAGTATAAATGGAAAGATCTATTGGCCTTTACAATTCAAATTATTTGAGAACATGAACTGAGACTGACATTTTAATACTAGTAGTAGAGCAGTTGCAGTCCTACAATACACACATTTGAATGGTTAACATCAGCATTCATAACAACTATTTTGAGTAAAGCAGCTAAAATGTATGCTGAAGTCAACAATGAGAATTCACGTATTATTTTTATTTTTATTTAGTTTTTTAAATTCTACATTATAAGATGAATTACACTCTTTAAGAAGTTGTCCTCTGTAGCGTGTTGTAAGTCAGCCTTGAATAAAGTCTCATTCATGAGTCACCCCTTCGCAGAAATCTCACTTGACATGGCATAAGGCTATAAATGTGCTGAGTGCTCTACAGAAAAGTGACAATTGTCATGGCTTACACCTATTTATGTCTCTCCCCTTGTCCTGTCTCAGTGCTCTCTATCCCCCTGTCCCAATTTGCCTCTAAACACCCTCTTCGTTGTGGCTGACACTCACAAGTGTTTGTGGTGTATCAGACGGGCCAGTCGCAGGCGAGGAGCCGAGGTGAGAGGGGTATGAACTGCAGCGACAGCTCTGGGACGCATTTACCTCTGTCATCACTTCCTTTTGACACGGCACATCATCAGCCAGCTGCTGCCGCGTGCCAGCATTTTGCAGGTTTTTTTTTTTTTTTTTTTTTTGGAAAAGTAGTCCTGGGATGGGATGTTTTGTTAGTATGTTTTGTTCAGAACCTTATGGGAAATACTGGATAAATAAATAAAAACATCACTCAATCACTGAAGAAGAAGAAGAAGAAGAAGAAGAAGAAGAAGAAGAAGAAGAAGAAGAAGAAGAAGAAGAAGAAGAAGAGGAGGAAGAAGAAGCAATTAAAAGAAACAAGAAAAAATAATTTAAATTAATATAAAACAAAAAATGTGTACTTATATTACATATGGATAGCATTTTTTGTTTGTTTAACCATTTCACAGGGTA
>OMLB01033450.1:0-11649 GCA_900302555.1 Myripristis jacobus
GCCACACCTTTTGAAACACAAAAAAGATTTTTCCACAAATATTTCATGATAATATTTGAGATTGTGTAAAATTTTAAGGGTGTCCGAAAACTTTTTTCCACCACTGTATATATACACACACACACACACACACACACACACACACACACACACATATATATATATATATACACACACACACATATGCACACACACACACACACATATATATATATATATATATATATCACTGAAGCCCTTGCTGTAAAAAAAACCAAAAAACAAGATTGAGTTATGTGACAGTACTTGTGAGGTATTTTCATTTCTCCTAATATGAGGAGTATGATTTATTTCAAAGGAATGCAACATGGAGGAAGTTGCACATCTCGACATGTTAAAGTATAACATGAAAAAAACTTCAGAATGGTAAAAAAAAATAGCACTCACAAGAACGTTTACTGAAGAATGACCCTCTTGATTGTCTAAATAGGCTGACCTTGACCTGCTTGCATTTACAGTTTAGGCTGACAGCTCAATTAAGAATGATAAGACACTTTGACAGCACACATGGTTATAGACAGACTTACATTGGCAGCAGTGGAAATTGAACATATGGCATTTCAGTTATGGGATATCTCCGTTACCCACAACACCACAGCTGTACCTGCTATCCTCTGCTGGCTCAATAGACCTTTTTAACAGCAGCTATTCTGACATGAAATAGCAGGGTAAACACACGAGTTACTAATGGCATTAATGAAGGTTCTGCTCAGTGTACTGTAGCTGTAACAGAGACAGAGTCCTGCTCTTGTGGATTCTGGTTCATTGGAAAGGCTCTGCTCCACTTAATGGAATGGAACCGTCATTACTGTCATTCCTAACACCTATGTCTACCCTGCTATTTCATGTCAAAATGGCTGCTGTGAAAGGTCTAAAAATGGTATGAGTAACAACAACTGTTTGCTTGTTCACCCAATATGCTAATTTTGTTCTGATATAAATCCACCATTTTGCCAAGGATTATTTGACCAATCTAATGTTGCATAAGAAGTGCTTCAATCTAATATAAAACTTTAGCAAGCCATGGTCTCGTTGTGGACTTCCTCACATACAACTATACTACTACTACTACCAGCCTCCAAAGTGTAAAGTTTTTAGCAGTGGCAATGTTAGCTAGGAAAATATCAGTTAACATGTTTTTGCAGTTAGCAAGAGCTGTAGCTTTTTCAGATCCAAAAAGTGAGACATCTTCACTTTGCTGGACAGCTGGTTGGTCTTAGCAGGGTCTAGACAGTATTGTTGCCACAGACCTTGAATAGAGTAGAGCAGTCATTGAACAGGTTGTCATGGACATTTGGCTGGTACAGCATAAAACGCAGCTGCTACAGTGACAATGCACATTAATAGGGCTGTAAGGTAGTGCCTGACTGATATGGGATTTTTGAGACATATACCAATTTTAGAGGGGAAAAATGCACAGAGCACTGATATGGCAGCCAATCTAGTGAATTTCTGAGCTGCAATGAAAATATGTAGATTGTGGATTGTGCACCGATTTTGCTCCAATGTGACTATGCAAAGGTACTTAGAAGGCTGCTTCCTTAAACAAAAAACTTTATTTAAGAATATTCAACATAATTATACATTGCCAACCAATTCTAGAAATGAACACTGAGAAAATAAAGAATCGATAAATTGCTAAATAGGTATGAGTTACTATCACTACTGTTCAATATCAGTCGGTTCTGACCATTTAAATAAAGAGTAAATTTTTTAATGGTCTCACTGCAGTGAAATGGCTAACATCATCACACATGAATCAAATGTGGCTCATTGAATCCACAAGAGTCTCAGCTTTCCAGTCAAAGCCAATTCAAAGCCAACTCCAAGACTGTTTAGGCCCCAGTCTGCACAAACACACCATTTTACAACAGGCCACAAGAACATATTAGGACAAGTCACAGCTCCAGCTATCCTGTTAAGTTGATTTGAATGGGAAAGTCTGTTCTACTCCAATTCAAGTTAAGTGATTGTTACCTCACGAGGGAGATAAAAGCCCACCAGGCCCTGTTGGAATGTTTAGCTCTACAAAACGCAGCTCCTAAAAGTTTATTACAGTTATTGACTTTTAGGAACTCTCACATCTTGCTGGATGATGAAGACATTTTTTTAACCTGGTCTCCCATCACTTTGAGAAAAATTCACATACATGTAAGCAAATGGAATTTCCCCACAGCAGGAAGCTGAGGTTTTGCAAGGATATAACCTCCCCGTGTATCTCCTCTTGCTCTTTCTAATAAGTTATGGCCACCGTCTCACAGCATCTCCCTCCTGCACATTCTGTACCCCAGAGATCCCAGTGTAAACCCACCGCAGCAGAGTCTATAGACAATCACAGCGGCATTTTAATTTGTCCCACCAATATCTTATTTGCCAAGGAGGGACCCTGGAGGGGCCTCGACCCAAAAGAGCCCACAGCTTTATTGAACCAGCCAAGGATCACATAAAGGGCTTAGTATTGATGCCGACAGGGCGAAGGGGTGACAGAGAAGTAAAAGGCTGGGGGAGAATGAGGAGAAGAAGGAGGGGAGGTAAAGTGGCTTGTGGACCTGAAGTACAAGATGTGCTATGGGGGAAGGATGAGAGAGCCTCTGCAGAGAAACAAGATTAGAAGAACAAGATGGGAAAGAGCAATAATTGGTTGGGTAAAAATACACCCATAGAGTTGAAGCATTCAGTACGTCTGTAGAAGAGCAGCAGTATTATATTTAATGTAGTGTTCTTTGACTTTCCCATAGTTTTTTCCTATTTGATTGACATCTTTTAACTAACTCACTGTATCAAATGAATCATGGATTGTGTGTATGCTGCTTTTTTCCAGCAAGGCGAATGGCCATAGTCCAGCTCACATGTGTAGAGGGATATATTATTACTGAAATTCATTAAATAGCTGCAGAGTGAAGTAGGGAGTGATGTTGGAAGCTATAATGCAGTAGCCTTTTGACTAAATGCCACAGCAGAGTCTTTGAGCCGTGTGCAGCGGGATGTGAACTTGAGTAAATTGCCAAATGCTTGACATCTCTTTGCCATAACTTTACACATTTAATGGATTGGAACAATGATTTTGAATGTTTTGCCCACTTGCTACAATTTCCCCACATTTAACATTGCAACAAAGCAAACCATGCGGTGGTAATAAAGATTTCACAACATATAATCAAAATCCCTTGATTTTCACATTTTTATATTTAGTTGAAACACTTGTGGTGACTCATAAACTGTGGAACTAATATTTAGTTGTGTAAAGCAAACATTTCCCTGGGGACTATTTTCCATGGTGGAGGGACCGTTTCACTCCTCCCAGTTTCAAGTCATCAAAACACAACAGTGCTGCTGCTTCTAGGAAAACTAATGTGGACGACTTTGTTATAGTGATGGAATACTGCTGTGAAGAGAGCTTGAAGTCTGAAAGTTAATTTTCATATCGTGGTGGAATGAATAGGAAGTAATGGCTAGAAAAAGGAAGAAAAAATGACATGATATGAGTTCTAAAATATAATTGCAAAGGTAATCAAAGGTAAAATCAGGTATTTGTGTCAGTTACTCAGAATCAAAGAGCAAGGGCTTCCTCACTGAGCCGTCATTTTGCTGTTCAACAGTCATACAGGGAGAAATCCATCATAGATGAAGCACAGATACCAACTTTTCAACCCACAGTAGTCTAAATAGACCAGAATGCAAAGCAGCTTCAAGATCAGGTGTTGTGTTTTGAGTAAGGGGAGTGATTCCGCCTTTTTTCTAATCTGATTTCTAACTATTGCTGTCTTGCTCTTATTGCTCTTGCTGGTATTATCACTCTCTCCACCCACATGTAAAAGCCAGCTGGATGCAGTAAGTCCAGACAAGATCTCTAGAGGTTTTCAAGAACCCTTCTGGGAAATGTAGGAAGTCACTAACTGAAGTAGAAATAGACTAGGCAGAATGAGGGAAAGTGGATGGAAAAGGTAAATTCCATCACTTCACAAAATAACTCAGAGAATTCAGTCCTCAAGAATCACAGATTGATGATCTGGATGATGAGCTGGTCCGGGGGTTTAGAGTGCCTTGAAAGTGTGTGGGGAGTTTTAGTTCCAAAACTGAGCACAGGCGAGAAAGTGAGTTTTAAAAGCCAGAAATCTCAGCACCTGGCCAAGAAGTCAGTGAGTCATTGGTATTGGTCGTAATGCAATCAAACTTCAGAGATATGTATTACAATCACTTTATAATAGGATGGTAAAAACCCTACTTATCATCCTTTAATTAAAGCACCACACCAGTGATTTTTAATGTTTGGTGCATTTGCTACAGTGTACCCACATTTTACAGCAAATCATGCAGGGGTTCACAACATACAGTCAAAACCCCTTGATTTTCAATTGGACCTACTTACCTACCAACATCCACCTTATAATCCAGTGCTTCTGTGGCTAACAAAGTTGTGGTCTTTCCTAAACCACAGAACTGATAATTGGCCGTGGAAAGCTAATGTTTCCCATTTTCCAGCAGAGAGACCATGTCATTTCACCCAATTTCAAGTCATCAAAACACAACAGTGCTGCTGCTTTTAGTAAGAAGTTTGAAGTCTCTGAAAGTTCATTTTCATAATGGAGACCAATAGCTGGATAAAAGATTGTTCCTAAGTCTAAACTACAACAGCTTGCTTTGGGAATAGATCAGAAGAAACAAGCTGTATATATCTTTTGCAGATATTTTACTAAACATGCAGAATCACTGAAATGGTCCTTTAAAATGACAAATAAAGACAAAGTCAGTAGAGGGGCACTATAAGTGGTTCTGATTCAAATAATCCCTTTTCTACCAGAACCACTTCTAAGACTGATTATCCAGTCAGAGGCTTCACATCTGTCAGCCCTTTTCCAAACAGACATGTTGTCTTATCCAGCTGAGTTAAAATACTTTCTGCACTTTAAGGATGAACAACTCTTACATCAGTGAATCAGTCTGGACCAAGACCAATAACTTGGATGAAAAATCCCAAAGACAAAAGTGGCTGCAAGAGTTTCCCCCACTCCATCAGAACTCTTTGGTCAGAGGGACCAAAGGGTCTAAGTGAGATGTAGCAATGTTACACTCTGTGGAGACAAAGCTCATTACTTTCTACAACTGCTGTTTATCACCTGAGCATCTATATTTTTCCTCTTGTGAAACAGTAGTGTTCAGCCCTAAACAACAACTGGGCCACAATTTGTCCACTAGTCCAAACTGGTTCCAGGGCCGTACAATGAAACACGGAAAACTGCCAAGTGGTGCAGAAAGGACTCATCCACATACTGTAAAGCAATCAAAGTCATAAAAAAATCACATTTTTAGTACACTGACACCCTTACACCTGCTCTTAACTTGAATGTTGTGTCAAGATTGTATCTAGATATGTTTAAAGCTACATTAAGCAATGTGCTTAATATGTTGTAGTAAAATGACCCCTTGCAATGTGAGAGTCATCACCGTGTGTTCAGATCATATTTTGCAGATCTTGAATTTTCAAATTTTGTTTGACTGTTTGTTTGCTGTAAACACCCTCTAGTGTCCAGAAATGGCTTAGTGCAGCTGTACGATGGATTACATTCACACCTAATGTTCATATGTGCCTTCCATGTCCATTTTGAGATTTAACTGCAGTATGTCACATCTTCTGGTCAGCGTCAGGGGCACATGAATCAATTATTGTAACATACAATAACAGCAGCAGCACTGTGACCAGTGGAAAGTAACTGCCTACTGGCTTGGGAAATTTTCCTATTAAAGTTCCACTTTCATTGTCATTATGTTTTCTTACAGGATATAATGTAATGTGAGAGATTCTAATCTTAAGATCTATACATGGCCCATGCACCTGCATGTATAGTTTTCCATTAACACATTCAGGAGAAAACCCTTGATGTGGATTGAAGGATTGCATTTACACTTATCTTTAATGTGGATACAATGTATCCCTTCCCTCTGGATGTGGTTTGGCCGATCAGATCAGAATCTGTCTTCAATGCATCTTGGGTTCATTTACATATATTTACATATGTATTTTTATGTGGTCAAGCACTGTCTGATTGCTGTTTGATCATCTGAGACGCATGTTCATACGAAGTGTAAAGGGAGTCTTATTTGTCCTTGCACCATGTCGGTGCACAATGCCGTTTCTCATACCATGTTTCATGCCTTGTGGAGTATATCCACATACTGTATGGAACAAGAATGCAAAGTATCTGGCTTTCCCTTGAAACATGGTTACATTGTGCTTTCCTCAACTCTAGGGAAATTGAATGAGTGAATGAAATTGATTGAATCAGATCCTAGTCTTGAAAGACCTTGAACCCTTGTCTTTTCACATCTGTATCTGTAAGTGTATAAATGCGTGCTTGTCTATTGAAGAAAGCTGTTTAATAAGTGGGTGTTTTTAAGAGCTTAATACATCAAGAGGTAAAGACATGTCACAAGGACACTTGAAACTATTACCACAACACTACAAAACTACCAGTCGCTCTTTCTTTTCATTAGAGCTCTGTAATTATTCACTGGGCGCAATCTCACACCTGTATGAAGATATTACATTTTAGTCTTAACAAGATGCATTCAGACTTTTATGCATTCTCTTCTCTCTAGGAGGAGGACACTAGTTTGAAATACTCATTGACAAAGCGAATCAATATCTAATTACAAGCTGCACATTATGGCGCTTCGGCGGGGGAATGGAGAGAGGCCTTCCCTTCCTTTTTAAACCAAGGGCTCAATAACACCTTGTAGATTATTTCTTCACCCGTCATTTGCATGCTGCCCCAGTAATGGCCCCTCACTTTGAGAATCTATTACCATTTTTTGCCTTAAAGTCAGCACTTTTCAGAGGACGGAGATTTGTCTTGCTCCGGTCCATCACTCAGCCTAAGCTGCATTCGATTTACACCACAAAAAGGTAATAACGTCGCCACTGAAGGTATGTTTGTCTTGCAGAAATTTAAGTGCCATTCTCTGGCTCCAATTGCTTAAGAGAGGCAGGCATTGTAAGTATGAAGCGAATCACAGTGACCTATCCAGCCCTCCAGTCAAGTTATGCCGTTCATACATAATGTTCTGCTTAATAGTGCTGCTGCAACACTAAAAGGATCTGCATTTCTCTGCCTTTACAAAGTTCTAAAGAACATTATTCCTTGGTTAGTTTTGGTGGAGCTATTTAATGGGACAATAGGCATTCCAGGAATGCTGATATACAGTATAAAAACATTGTAACATGATTTTACCATATATTTCCCTCCACTTTAAGTGTTCTGCAATAAGAACTGTGATCTACATTGTACCAAATGTTGCACCATGACTGTGCAAAGATGGACATATTTCCAAATGCAACACTGGAGTTATATTATGATTTCACAAAAGAGGTTTCTGTACAAGCAACCTGATTGATCAAGAGCAGAGTGTTATTTACCAAAAAAGCCAAACTTTACTCTTCATAAGGTTAGTGATGAAACTCCTCATCACGTAGTGTCAGAGAACATGAGTTGATGAGATGAACAAACTGGAGAGAGTAACATCGTAACAGATGTAACGGTGCATGTCATCTGTAAACAGTCAACCACTCACATTGGTTTATTTTACTAAACAAATTTTAGCTTGAGAATCTATACCTTTTGGTGAAGCATTAAAAATGGTAATCACAACTTTATTTCAGTGTTTTATTTGAGACAAAGATAATATTGTTGCTACAAAATTACTGAAAGAAATGAAGGACAGGTTTTGTGAAGCAATTACTGTCTCTCAGCTGTAATTGTAATGTGTGTGATAAAACGTGAGAAAAAGTGTTGGCCAAAGGAAGCCTGCTCCTTAAAACAATCTGCGCCTGAAGAGACCGGCTCATGCTGAGGCCAATAGAAATCAAAGCTCCTCCAGACAGGCTTGACCAGACGGAGCTCAGCATACCCCCATTGGGCAATAGCTGTCAGTCCGTGGGGGATCACTATCACATCTGCTGTTCTAATTAAACAGTTGGGAAGGCAGTGACACCGGATCTAGCAGAGTTCACTAAGCACTTCTTAGCACTTGGACCAGCTGTGCAGACTGTGTTTGTCTTTTCTTTCTCTCTCGCTCTCTTTTTTCTGCAGCTACTCAGGTAAAGTGCAGAGTGCTTTCTCTCTCCTCCAAATAATCCCCATCACGCCATAGGGTAAAAATAATAAATAAAAATGAAATCAGTGCATAGATAAACAATTAGAAATGGTGTTAAGCTGTCTTTATGATCACCCTCCTAATCCCTGTAAGTTACATTAGGCTCTGAATGATGATGTTTTTGTCAATGAGAATATTTTAAATTAATTTTCCTTTTAGTTTTAGTCAAATTCTGCTGAACCACTTTGATTTTATCCACTGTAATATCCTCTTTAATTGACCTTTATACATAGGATAGATGGTAACAGCTTCTGACCCACTAGAACAGTGGTTCTTATACTTTTTTTTCAATAATGTACCCCCTTTGAAATGTTATTTCAACCCGGTACCCCCTGAGTAGTGTAAAAAAAAAGGCTAAAAAATAAAAAATAAAAAAAACCTATACAATGAGGTCCAACCCAGCTCTATCAGTGTGAAACAACAACCTGATACTGAGGAGATTTTGCTGTTTCTGTTTTTGCTTTATTTTCTTCCTCCTCCTTGTTTTCAGCTGTATCACTGCTGTGTTTCAACCTCTAATCCATTTTCGGAATGTTTTTTTTGTCTTGTCTTCCCGGTCATAGTGAACAAACATCCTCAATCAACCACCATGGCAGCAGAGTTAAACCACAAACACACACATCTGACACCTTCTAGAAACCCGGAGGGAAAACTCAATAGAAAATGTGCTTTATCAAACTTTTACATTTAAATTTTTTATTGAACTTATTATAACATAGGCTCATTATTTTAGGAATTATGCATGACTGATATTTTCTAGGTTAATATTAAAAAAAAAAAATCTCATGTACTCCCTGCAGTACTCCAACGTACCCCTAGGGCCTAGGAGAACGTGTGAGTGTGGATACCCAGCCTGAACCTGCTGGGATCTGACAGGTCGGGCAGTGTTAGAGCAAAAATTTTAAAATTATGTATGGGTTCAGGTCGGGTTCAGTCATATCAGCGTTATTTTAGTGAAACTCTAGTGTAAAATAAATATAAATGATGGACCTGTTCTAGACAACTTCCTATAAGGTGCTGGAATTTACATGACGACGCTGAAGGCAACGCTATTTCAGGCCTCATCAGTGATGGAAGACAAGCAAAATCTCAGGCTTGGGCTAGATTTGGACAAAAATATGCAGCCCAATCCATACTCTAGTATGCATACTCCAATTTGAGAACCTCTGCTCTAGGTACAGAGGGGCCCTACTAAGGCATACCTGTGGGAGTTTTTGTCCATTATGTCCATTCAATGGTGTGTTAGCAGCCAAATCAGGTGATTAGATAAGTAGGGTATAGTTTATTCTGAGGTATAAGGAAAAGTATTGTATTATGTGTTCTTCTGTAACTGAGTCTATTGAGAGAGTAGTGTGAAGACTAACTGAATGTAGGTATGAAGCAAGCAGTGTGGCGGCGATCGGCTCCCAAGTTTGGAAGACCTGCGCTCCATTGTTAGCAGAGGCTTTGAGAGTCATTCATACCATTTATGTATTCTAATGAGATGTGTCCATTGTGAAATAGACAGAGGAAGGGGGATAGTTGGGTTCAGCAGCACAAAATGAGTGATTTTTTTTTTTTTAATGAGAGTGCTGAACATAAGGCATGCCATGATCCCTATTGAAGTGCTCCTATTGACATGCAGTGAATTACATCACTGTAGTTATCTGCACTGGAATCGGTATCTTGGGGCAGCGAGCACGACACTTCCTAGCGCAGCTTTAATGAGTTCTCCGACGTCCTTGGAAGGCGTCACTGTAGCAAAGAAACATGGCCAGCTTTTAAAGTTGTTTAGCGCCATTTTTTAAGAGTGGCTCACAAGTGTAGGAGTCACGCAGCTATCGGAGTGGCTCATGCTCTGTATGCATCATCAAACGTGATTGATGAGCAACAGCAACAGGAGCATACTGTCTGGAGTATACTGCATTCGGTTAGCAGACATCGAGGGTGAATCAATAGTATTTTACAGCTTGATCTTTAGGCACGATCCAGGTTATTTGCAATGAATTCAGTAACAGCTAACACGCAACACCTGCTTTCAACACAAATAAAACAAATGCACCTCTATAAATAAAAAAACTGAATAATGCTCCAGAGTCATAAATCCTTTGCACCTGATTGAGCAACAGCCAAAGGTCATTGTAAAGCCTTCCTTTGTAGCACAAGGTGTAGGAGAGAGGGGGGACAAAGACATTTCAGACATTTCCAATAAGTCACTACTGTCAATAGCGAAGGTGTATAAAGTTCACAGAGTCTTTGCTGAGGATTAAGCTGGGTACAGTCATGTTTGGACGGCACCATCTATCAAGCACTAAAAGTGAACCAGATATGCATTGGGTCATCCCTCTCCTTGTCACACCATAAGAGTAGGCGAGTGTGTACATAAATCTTCACCCTGTTTGCCACAGAGAATTAGCTTGACACTTTGCAATGATCCTGCAGCACCAGACGCTGCTCTTGATATTTATAAATCGATGATTACACATGCTGCATCATCTGATTATGCATGTCAGCTATTACTCTGCTCACGTTGCCGCAGCCACAAAATGATGCTTGGCTGGGGAAAATGCCACATTCAGTGATGTATTAGGAAGATCACAAACTCCATGTCAACACCACTGTTAATTTTCACAACCAGTTCTGATTTCTTTTGGCTAAAATGTGTTTTAGTCATGTTTTAGTCATTTGAATTTATTAGTTTTAGTCTAGTTTTTGTGGACAAAACCTACTACTGGCATTAAAGGTTTTAATCTTTGTTCCTCTTTAATTTATTGTAAGTGACCTTTATGCATAGATTGAGCTATATTCCTCTTTATAGCTTCTTGCAATTTGTATCTAGCTATTGTTTATGCACTTATATATCAAATGTAACATTTGCTCATATGCCTGCTTCCTCCCAAAACTGCCTTCCTTCTAAGCTCAGGTGTTGTGTTTTTATTCATCTATTTTTGCCATTTTCGCCTTATTTTTACTTGTTGATGAAAATGTCATTATATTTAGTCAGTTAAGGTTGAGGAGGCATTCCTACTGTCACACCTTGCCAGTTAGCGTAGAAGACACACACACACACACACACACACACACACACACAGCAACATGCCCAACAACTTGCCTGCTTACTCTTATGTAACAATGTAAACACTTTTCTAATATGGTTATTTTTTAGTGTGAGTAGTTAACCGGGTGGAGTAAAGAATTTAAAGAGAGATAGTCTTGCTTGCCCAAGGTGCTGCTGCTGTGCTGGGTTATGGCCCACCGGTGAATGCTGCACTTAACACCGCTAAATAACGACATCACTGTGTAAAAAGTGGCACCGACAACCAATCCCGGGTCGCTTTGACATGATTCAGCTGTATTGAGTGCAGCAAACACAATATTAGGCTCTTTCGCAGTGCACTGCCCCTGGCGTGATGATTGACCTTGTTATCACCCGCTCTCCTTGGTTTCCCAGCAAGACCAAAGCATCCCCCTCAGGTCAAC
>OMLB01033464.1:0-14780 GCA_900302555.1 Myripristis jacobus
AACATCAAGTACATCAGCTTACAGGACCCACAAACATATGGTAATTAACTTTTACTACACTGATATATTACACCCCCTCTGCTCCTTCACACACACACACACACACACACACACACACACACACACACACACACACACAGCCATTACCATATTGCAAGAGAGGAATCATTTGCTTGATTGGAGATAGCTTTTAAACACTGAAGAGGTCCAGGACCTCCATAGAGGTCCTCTTATTCCCTCTGTCATGTACAACCCACAAATTGGTTTCTATGAAAAATTCACACCACGTCTCCCACTAAACCAAAGGCATCATCTTCAAATTCCAGCAGTTCTGACACAAAGCTGATAAGGAAGATTTAAAGAGACAATTCCTACATGTTTTATGTTAGTTTTTTTTTTTTTTCAAACTAGTGCCAAAAGCCTACATGTTTCCAACAAAACTAGGCTGACAGTTTGAAGTGTCTCATGTATTTAGAACATATCATATTACATTTTATTAATTAATGTCTTAAATGCCTTCAAATCTGAAATGTCTATCTGATTCAGAGCAAGGGCTGTATTGTCCTGCTCACTGGCCACTAAAGCTGAAATTCCCTTGACATATACAACAACTCTGTCACACAACTCAAGCAAAACACTTCTAGTTGTATATATCCAGTGAAATAAGACTTTCCCTTTCATTTCCCACGCTATATCTTATTCTCATAGACATGGACAGCTGCGATCTTTGGCAGTGATACCATCTAAGTCTAACTTAAACTCCTAATGAGATTGCCATTAGCTGACACAACTTTCTTAAGCATAAATCCGTTTCTAGGATAAAAACAGTTTGTTGTTTAGGGTGTTGCATTTGATTTGGGAGAGCGTGTCTGTTCACTTTTAATAAGCCAAGCAGGCGGTGCAACAGTTTCCTGTGTTTTAGGGCTAGTAGAGGCAGACCTTCTCCCTACTCAACTGCTATTATTCTGTCAAGAGCTGCTGTGTTTTCCTGAGGAAAGGAAGTTATTTCATTTCCACCTTTTGTCTGTTTCTGAATGTGAGCGGCGCTCTTTCAGCAATATTCACTTGTTTCAACTCCCCTCTCCATCCTAACCAAAATATACACCCTTTCTTTGGCCTATAACTCTCGTTGGTCCCAGAAAAATAGCAACTTCCTCAATTGGTGTAATTCCCCACACCAGATTTTCAGCAGTTGTTTCTCCCAGCTTCAGCGGATTCTTATCTTTGCCTTTTCATCAGCTGTACAAACCGATGCCAGTAGATTCATTGCAAGGTCGGGAGGTAGGCAATGAAGTAGACGCCAACAGAAAATCTACACTGTTAAACTGTAGTTCATAAGAGCCCTGTTGGTTTTGAGACTACAGAAGCTGTACGTTCTAGCTGAGAAATGTGTTTTGGCCTTACAAAAGTGGACCCTGAACATAAACACGAATAAAATCAGTGACTACTGATAAGTACAGAAAAGGGACCAAAGTTATTTGCATACTTAATTATTTGCCTCTAAGCCTGTCATAAACCATATTGTCTTGCAATGGCACATGCACTGTGTTATCTCTGGTTATCTTTACAGAAGTCCTAATACTTTCTAATACGAATGGACTCAAAATACTATGAAAATCACACAGCAGAAACATCTTCAAGGCAGGGGGCACCTTCCCAATCTAATTTCCCCTCTCTCCTGAAGCCGTATACCATAATAATAGTAAACATGTACAAACATAAAGCTCATGTCTAATTCAGAGCACCTTCTTATCTGTGTTGGACTATGGTGATGTATATATGCATGCAGCTTCATCTTTACTGAAGAAGCTAGATGTTGCTTTTTTTTTTTTTCCTGCTTAGTGCTGGTGATCCTAGCCCTGATTTAGCCTGTATTTTCTTGTCAGCCTTTGTCTTTGTGTAATGGTACCCCTCTGTGTGTCCATGTGTAATAGGTGTCCTTCTGTGTCTGAAACTTTTTTATGCTGCCATTTTGATCAGGACTCCCTGGAAGAAGAGACATTGTGTCTCAATAGGACCTTCCTATTAAAATAAAGGATGAATAAATAAATGTCACCAAATCAGCTTCATTACAGTTCAAGTGGGTAGGCTAGACAGCTCTAGTGACTTCTGCTGTAACCTCTCTTTGACCTCATGGTCCTCTACGACTAAGACCAAAGTCACATCAACTGTCATCTGTCAGCTTTCTTGGCTTGCTGATGGTATTGGTTTGATGGCTCTGACTGCAAAATCAAGATAGCATTTGTCCGCCAGCCTTGTTTTCTGAAAATGACCGTGGGATGGAGGGGCTCATTAAACAGTTTAGCACAGGAAGCAAATGCAGTCTCCTACATTTCCTCTTCCCGCACTCCTATATTTTAATAGTTTGACTTCAACAACATTAATAAATGAATGCTCCAAGGCTCTCCGGGTCCCACTTTTTCTTAGTTTGTTAATGAAGGTCAAAATGTTTCAAACATGAATCATCTGTATGCTGATGACACCATCATATATAGTTGTGGTGCTAACCTCACCAAAGCCTTTCAAAACCTCTAAGTTTCTTTTAAAGCCTGAATGTGAAACTTTTACATATTCACACAATGTCAAGTAAGGCTATCACTGCCAGGTAAATCTCTCTGGAATTTGCAGAATGGTGGAAATTAAAATCCAGTGTCTGTGGGAACATTCCCATGCTGGTGCACCAGTAGTGATGCATTTTACATCAGTGGTGATTGGCTTTCTAGAGCCAATCTGCTGCAAATAGCAGAAGCAATGCAGAAGCTAGCGAACTAACTTTGCAGCATCTAGCAGTATAGTGCAAACTATGGCAGAACAATATAAAAAGCATCCTAGAAAAGCTGCTGATGCTAAAAAGGAAGACAGCGATTGACAGTGATGACAAACCCAGACGACCTTTGATGAAGGTGCTCAAAGAGGAGGTGGGACTGAGGGCAGACATGGATGTCACGTGTCACGTGACATGTGATTGTTTGTAAAATGTATAGGATTTTGTGTAACCGTTACTCTGCTGAAATAGTAGATTATTCCCACAGAGATTTGGAAAATCCTCTGTATGTTTGTAGCTACAGTAATTATTTCAGAGAGCCTATGAGCTTACTGTGGAGTGTCAAGCATCAGCAATCAAGAGGGATCGCTGTACACCCCAACCACCCCTTTGTCCATCACTGTCCAGCAACGTTGGTGCAACTTATAGATACTGTAGATCTATTTGGTGCAGACTCTGCAAATAAATGATTACTGTTTTGTTTTCCCCTTTGGAATACATGCAAAAAGACCATTACTGAGTTTCAGAATGGACCTGCATAACTGCCTCTAATCATTGTTGCATGTTTTTCGAGCCTGTGTCCTGAAGAAAGAAAAACTTGGAAAAACACCCTCCCCTGACAGACCACTCCATGACTTTCTATTGTCAAACTCCCATTCATGAGTAAATATTTAGTGAATTGTATGATTGCTTTTGTGAGGGTCAATATACATTGGATAAAAAACTGTTTAAAAAGTAATTGCAGACATTTTCATTAGGTGTTTTGAAATAGCACTTTTTGTTGTTGTTTTTGTTTTGTGTAATAACTATATGATTGTGTTATAAAAGATCTAAGTTAATTTTTTACATGGAATTCATTTGGAGATTTACTTTCATTTAGGGTACATACAGAAATGTACACAAAAATAATCTAAAATTGAGGTTCTATGAACATGTCACTTTTTTTTTTCTTTTGTATCTAGACACAAACTTGTTTCAAACTACAACTTCTTCCACAAGTTAATTATAATGGTAGTATTTTATATTTTCATAGTCCCTCCCAATACAGTGTCTTAATGCCTTATATGCTCATCATGAAGTGCTGAGGTTTATAACTAATTATAAAACTCTCACTTATTATTGCACACTAAATGGCAGGGTGGCTGGCTTGCACTGCCCACTTGGAGACTTTTTTTTTTTTTTTTTTTGGAGCCTGCTTCCTGTTATTTGTGCCCTTATATCTTGGTCCCATTAATTGTTTTGTTATCTGTCCATGTTGGTGAAAACAAAATCAGGCAAAAGTACCTTTATGCACTCTACTCCTTTTTCATGGAACTAATTATAAAACTAACTATTTAAAACTAACACGGTAACTGGCAAGCAAATTGGGACCCAAATACAGACATACTGAGGCAGGAATGGGATATAACTACAGACACCAAACCAGACAGGGATAAAACGGAGCAGAGTGAAACGAAGCAAAGCTTCAAAAGTAAGGGATCACAGGCACACAAGGTGGACTAAGGCTGGCCAGCAGAGTCTGTCCAGGCAGATACCTGACAGCAACCAAAACAGACATAAATGCAAGAGAGGTAAAGACAAAATTACACTAAATGATCTGGCAAAGAACTAAGGAAACAGGATGGATAAATATACTGTACATGACTGGGAGTGATGACAAGATGGGGGAATACACTAGCTGTGTCCCAAAGGCACAACACATACTAACACTAAACAGTTACTATAGTGTACTGATTTCCACAGTGTACTATTTTAATATGATAGAAATTCAACATACTGCACTGTTTTTACTAACCGGAAATTATGCAACATGTCAGCTGACTTGATGTCACGTGACCTTCATCTGGATGTCTTTTGCTGCTGTCCAACTTTCCAAATTCCAAAACCATCTAATGCACAAGTGCCAAAAAACATGGTGCTCAACTGAAATGTCACTTTATTTTTGTTCTTATGATCCTCACATATACTGATGCCATTTTTTCCTGTAGCTCCTTTCTTTCCACAATGCAGTGCACTGTGGGCAAACAGTCTACAGTAACTGCACACTCAAAGAGGCATACTTTATTTTCATACTTTCACAGTATTAACACACAACATACTGGTTAGAATGAGTATGTAGTATGCCTTTGGGGACATGCCTGGTGTAGGCAGGTGACAAAAGGTGCAGCAGGGTCTAGCACTAAAGGACATAGATAGTGAAACACATGCACACATATATCACAGAGTACACAGTGAGAAGGACTCAGGACTCAGGCTGAGGGAAGAGGACGGAGAACCAGGTAGATGTGAAGGTTACAAAGCGAGTGACTGAACAGGTCCAATGACAGAAACACAGGGGTACGTCTCATTCATTTATTACTTATTTTATTTCCACTATTCCTACACTTGCATCCTCTCTTCATGTCTTATTGTGTCCCACATGAGGTTTGAAAGGAGGACGGAAGAAAGAGATCCGATGCAAGGACGGAGGGCTCAAAGCAACAGTATTTCCCAAATGAAAACAACCTTGCTCAATCAAACCGCACTTTAAAGCGTTGTCTATTACTTAAACTCTGTATAGCGTCTTTTCAACATCAAAATTTGTAAAGCCCTATTGAACATGAAGGCCAATTCATAAAAAAGTTGATAGTAGTCAAAGGCAAGGAATTGCTTGAATTATTACACAAAGCAGTTTTATGAAAGTGACTTTTTAGTTTTTAATGAAATTCTGTTTACCTCATAACTGCTGTACTGTTGAGTCTGTTAGCGCGGGCTGGAGTAGCTATTAGATGGTGTATATTGTAGTATTAACTACAATATTATAATTATTACATTATTACCAAAAATTCTACTTTTTTTGATTACAACAATAATATACACCATGACAACAATGATACAGTAGAGATGCTTCTCTTGTAATGGGACAATTTAACATCACACCCCCACACAATGAGTTTTCCACTCAGTGTCTTCTAGTCCGCAGGTCACACTGGCCAGCTATGTTTGTTTTGGGGTGAAAAGCTTTTTACAAAAAAGGCTGAGTGTCCATTTTTCTCTTTCGTCTCCTCAGCTGTGTATCCTTCTCATATTGCGCTATGGAGATTGCAATCTGTGCCTCAAAAGCAACTGATTTCATTCCTGCTCACTTTTCCTCAGCCGTTCCATGAACTGCTTCATAAGCATCCTCTCCCCTTTCCAGCTGTTCTCTTTCTTGAGTCAGCTCGTACACATCCTTTAAGAGGCTTCAGAGGAAACTTTTTAGGAAGTGCGAAACATTTTCCAATGGTCAAATCGCTCCATCACTCTGATAAACTGCTAAGCTTTAGTGTTAGAAGACACTAGGAGTCCTCCTCTAAGAGTCATGGGTCTCCCTCAGATCCCACACATCCTATCATTGCTGCTGCCTGACTCATCTGCCTTCTCCAAAAGCAGTCCTTAGCTTATGGGGGAGCTATGATCTTATCCATCTGCTCTGTGCCAAAACTGCCAGTTTATTTTATAGGACTGAATATTTCCATAGTTTGAAATGTAAAATTAGCTGGCCAACAAATATCTTTTGTATCCAAGCAATATTTTTGTTTTCAAATTATATTAAACTGTCGTGACACACATTGGATCTCCTTTTTCTTAGTGAAGAAGCAGCGTTTATCCGGTAATCTCTGCTTTTGGCTTTTGTCCACCGATGTGCACAATATATGACCTGTCGTCCTGCTGAGGGGAGCAGACACATTAGGAGCAATGAAGCTAATGATATCAGAGCACTCTGCAGAGCACATCAGTGCACAGGGATGACAAACCTGTCAAAAGGCATAATCTAGGAGGCGATTGTAACATCCTCAGAAAACCGTAGTGCTCTGCCCCTCTTTCCCGGCCATTCCCTAATAATGGAGCACCAATAAATTCCTTACCTGCCATGAGGCAGCGAGTTCACACGTAATGGCCAATGACATTAAGGGATGATACATATCAAAGAAAATGGTTGTCTTGCTAGGTCCCCAAGACCTTGTTGGAGTCTTAATTTTCACAGATGCCCGGAAATGCTTTATCACTGGCTTGTTGTAAGGTGATTCCTCTTTTTTATTCTCTTTAGTGATGGAGTTTGTATGTCACCAAATGTGCAATAGGTGTGACCTAGAAATTGTCTAGAGCCAAGTGGTATTGTCTTCACCACACCACTGGTGATGTCACTGAAGTTGCTGAGATTTAAGAATTATGCTATTGATGCAAGGGGATCTAAATACAATTTAATCTTAAGCTTTACTACCACATTAAAATCAATTTGTATTTACCGAAGATACATTCATTCCATTTATAATGTATGCCCCCTCTGCATGGTCTTCATAAAAAATATACAGCCCTTTTATCATTATAATATAGCTATGATGTTCCTTGTTTTTTAATATAGTTTTTGCTTTTTCTAACATTGTTAAAGAATAACTTCACTAACATTGTACAGTCTAGCCAAACATTGAGAAACCAAATATTTTCTCATGATTGCTGCTGAAGATAGTCCTTTTAGTTTTTACACACCTCCCCAACAAGCCAACACGAGTTGCTGCTAGAATTAAATATAAGCTCCACTGTACAACTTACAGTCAGTTCAGGGTCCATATTTATGAACCACTGAATAGACTACAGACTGATGCATATTCGAACCAATGGGACTGTGGTTTACTCTATTCACTGATGTATATATGCATGTATTTAATGTCTTTATTGCACTATCTTAATATTATTATAAATCACAACATACACCCATTTATGGGCTTTACAGCAACCAAACCAAAAATGAACAATTTATGATTATGACTTATGATTAAGAAGTAATAAAAATGGTGAATTCATCAAGATTCAAATAAACACTTCTAGCACAGTGGATGGTCACAGTCAATATGGCTACATGAAAGACAGCCTCTATCCACTGTTTTTTTTTTTGTTTTGTTTTGTAGTATTTTTATTTTGCAAATAATTTTGTACGTTAAAAATGTAAAATTGTAACATTAGAAAGAGCAAATGGTGGATCTGTTATATGTGCTACTGAATTAATTTTGTCCTGAGACATTAACTTCAGTGTCGGACTACTGTAATCCTAAACTAGCTAATGCTGAGCAAACTAATGCTTGTTATTTTGGGATTTTTTTTCATTACATCTTTCAACCACTTCAACAAATGGACGTCCACGCTAAATCCAAGGATATTAAGCAAAGCAGTCAGAGTCGCGCTCAGACCAAGTTTGACGCACAAATTTTGTGCCCCAGTGTGTTTTACTATTCTCCTGGCAAGGCGATGGAAACAGAGGCACCATTTCCCAACCAAGAAGTATAGACCTACTGTTTGGAAAAATCTGGGGAGAAAGAGGGATTGTAAATAACGCATATCACACCCTCATTAACAACTACCCCACCTTGAGCAAGGCACACATAGAAGATAAAAAGGAGTGGATGTTCAGCCATTTCATCAATTTGCAATTTGAAAATAAAATATATTTCACAAATAAATTCACTAATAATGTTTTCTAAGAACTGTGAGGACAACATGGTTTGCCGATATGGGACAATATGGCACTTAAAGATTAAGTCCCATATTCTGACCCTGTAAATTTTGAGCATATATATTCTAAAAGTGTGTGCGACTTTTTGATCAGATAACTAAGGTGCAATCAGTAAGATTTTGACTGTGCCGTAGAACAAAATGACCATAACTTCTCTACGGTTTGGTTGTGTTGTTGATCAGCACCCAGGACTCAACAATTACTTTGCTGATATCTCTGCTGTTGGCATCTTACTTTCATGCCATTTGCTTTCATACTCTTCTGGAAGAAAATTGCAATCTTAAAACCTTATTCCCTCTTTAAAAATATTACATATATGGGCCTCCTGTGTTTACAGACATAACAAATGAAGAAAATAACGCATTTTCAGTCTGAAAATACATGTAGGACTTTTTTTTTTTAATCTCTCATGTTCTGTCAGTCCTATTACCAAAAGCTAGGACAAAGAATTTCACTTACAAACTGGGTTTCATTTTGCTTCCTTGCCAGTTTGTCATGACAGTTTCATCTGCTCAAAAATTGAATGCTTGTGCTCTCAACAAAACATTAGAGTTTCAGTTTAATGTGATGCACTGTATTGTTTTGTATGTGTTTTGTCACTCGGCTTTTAAATGCTTATAAAAGCTCCTGGTGTGCGGCAGCATTCTTTGATACTGTTCAATACTCCACCAAGCCATCACCGAGTTGGTGAGTAACCAACTTCTGGTTTCCCCAATGTCAAATTTAACACCGAGCATTTTCAGCTGATTATTTTACATTTCTAGATTGCCGTGAAGGTTGACAACAACAACAGCAGAGAGTTACTTTCTCCAGGATAACTCATGAAATAAAACAGGTGTGGAAGAAAATGTCAAGTATTCAACATCCAGATCAATACTAAGATATGGCTACATAATGCTGATTTAATGAGCTCTACAAATCTTGCAAAATGTAAGATTAATGTGTTGTATCATTCAAACACCATTCACTTTCTCAATCTGCTCGTTGCTATCCGTTTGTCACAAGTAAAGCATGCGTGTATTTAGTTTAGGAGAGACAAAGGGGATTTTGGTCCGTCCAACATAAGTGGGATGTCAGAGATAATAGAAAAGATTGGTGAATAGGTTTGAATCTGGACGCGTACTCGAGTTAATCCTGCTCCAGATTGCTGTGCTGAGACTGCTTGTATTTACATATGCAGAGGATCCCGCTGTTTTGAGCGCACCATTGACAAGACAGAGCAATTAATCATCCCCAAATACTCCTGCCGTGCAACAGACGACCCTTGCAGAACATGCTGCCACAGAGAGTGTGCAGGTGTGAATCAAGCTGCACACGAAATTTTCAGAACCAGCTTCCTCGATCTTCCTTTCTTGTCATGTCTATCTCTATGTTCAACACAAATCATACCTCTAATGTTTGCTGCTGTCCTATTTTGGAATAAAAGATATTTTTGTTGCGCTAAATCAATGAGCAAAACATTTCAAATCACTGTAAAAATAAACATGAGTATCATTATCATCCTCATGTCTTATACTGTAACAACACAGCAAGTTGTTTATGCTTTAGTGCCATTTAAATATGTTCCCTCATGGGCTTACATATATTTGCAAAGCTGCAAGTTCATGAATATTTAATTGCGATGCTTTTTTTTTTTTTTTCAAATTGATGGTGTTTCCAAATATCTGACAGCATGTCACAACACAACACAATATCCAAAATAAAGTATAAGCTTTTAAAAATGTGTTTAAAATGTTTGATTCTTTCGTCAGATGTTAGGAAACTGGTTTTGTTAGGGGTAATGGCCCCTTTAATCTCCAAGTGCTTCATAAAAACTAAGAAAAGATGTTGAGAAGAATGTCACTGAATGAATTAAAAAAGATTAAACTTCTTTGTTGGCAAAACAAATTCTTCAGCTGCAGTCACTGTACAGGATGTGCACAGGCCCTAATGAGCGACAAATCATATATAAAACTGAAAGTGCTAAACTTAAATGGGTCTGCAGTTTGCACATGGCCGTGTCAGCACATCACAAAATAGGTTGGTTTATACAATATCAAGAGACATTGACTCCCAACAGTTTTTCAACCCCCCAAGCAAGGAAAGATGTTGAGTTTCATTGAAAACCATCTGCTTGTTCTGAACAACAAGGGATAAGAGCATGCTTAGGAGTAAGCTCTCCAGATAGCTCGCATTGGCTCCTGATTCTGTTGCCTTTCATATTCCTTCTGGCATCCCATCTTTGGAGACACCGTGCTCACACACCTCTGGGAGGTTAGACTTGTTGATGAGTTGAAATATCAGCAGCCTATATTTTGCACATGTAATATTGTAATCTCATTCATGCCATCTTTGCCTCCTCCATATTTAGTGCCACAGCAGCTTGGTAGAGAGCTGCACTGCCGTAAAGCTGTCCTTCTTTACACTGTGGCACTGTCCGGTGCGCTTTAGTGCAGGTCAGGTCAGACAAATGACTCACCTTTTTGAGTACTGCCCCCAGAGCCCAAGGGCAATCTGAAGTACAGAAAAAAAACAGCACTGGTTGTATGAACATCTGCTCCCTGGGTATTTGATTTCCCAGACAGATGTTAGATCCCAGCTGCTATCACATAGATAATTTGTATGTTTGTTGGGAGAGCTCCCATTTGGTGTTCTCTTGATGATTATGTTTTCCTTTTGTGGATCAGCCAGCATTATTGTTAGGTATGCTAAACACCCACTTCTTCCCTTATGGCTTATGTGCCCCTGACTGTGTGCCTCCTCTGACTCTAGCACCTCCTAACATTCGTAAATACTCTGTCAGAAAAAAAAAGTCAGGTGAAAACTTCCCGTCTCATACAGGTACACACTCTCTCACACACACCTACCTCCCCTCCAAAACTTCAGTCTAAAAAAAAAAAAAAAAAAAAATCTAACACATGAACACATATGTTAATAGCTGATAGATAATTAGCTAGTAGCTACAATAACTGGGTCCATAACAACATTAGTGTAACTTCTAGACAATGATTATGAAATAATGAAGCCAGGAAAAAAATAATAAAACACCTCTTAATGTTTATCAGAATCATGTAATGACTTTGTCCCACACATCAAGACAACACAATTAACTAGAGTCAGTGTGATGCTACCACAGAAAGCAAATCAGCCCAAGTATATTTATTGGTTATAACACAAAACAAATAGTCTTTACTACTGGAATGTCATCTCTTGCTACTTTAGCATTATTTATGTATTAATTATAGACTGATCAGAAAGCTCAATTTAAAATTAAAAGGACAGACACCACTGTAACTGTTTTTAAAGCTGTATCTGTTTTAATGAATGGACACACAATGAAATTGTACAGTGGATTGAGAACATGAGAGAGTTCCTCCACAGTATCTGTACACTGTATAGTGTCCATTTGTAGCTTTATTGCAGAACAATGTGAACTGAAATCAGATTCAGTGAATCTGAATGCCATATAAAAACATGAGTCAGAATATGAGACTTAAACTGTATTTCACATCCGCCAGCTCAGTGCAGTGTCACCTTTCGTTTTCTACTGTAGTCAAGTTTTGATTTCACACACTTGTATACGATGGGAATTCATGTTGATTAAGGGCAGAATGGCTTCAGGACTGTTCTCAGTAATCCTCCACTTAATTAATCCAATTACCAGTTCTAAAAGGCTAAAAATAGTATTTTTCCATTCTCATATTGCAATTAATTCCCAGTGTATTTTTAAGAGAATTTGTCTTGTTTTATTGTCATATTACAATACTGCATGATATACAGGACATATGTTAAACACACCCACACCTATGGACAACTAAGAATCTCAAATCCACCTGACCTGTACCTCAGAGATAACTTGGGCAAATACAGGAGAGAATGTGCATATAATTTCATATATACAAACTTTTAATTCTCATTATGGTTCAAAATTTACAATGAGACCTGAATTTCAGTGACCGTCTGTTTATATGATTGGATTGCATTTCAGCCTGAGATTTTGACCAGTTAAGGTGCAAGTAAGGTCCAAAGAATAGTCGGTGTATAAAGAAATAACCCAGGAGATCAGGCCTTGGTGTTACAAGTTTCACTCCTGACCCAGGAAATATTTCTAACATATTCCTCCAGGAGAGAGGCACGGCAGAGGGCCTCATGGGTCTTACCTGGCCCCGCCACTCCCCAATTTTGTCGAGGGCTTTAAATTCTCCCCTCCCAAGTTCAGAGTCGATTTGTTATCAAATCAAGCGTCGAGCATCTGATTCATTGCTATTCAGCACTCCGACTGATTTATATGCAGAATGTAAAACAGATGCCTTATGCGATACATATTTATGGTGAGCCCTGCTCTCACAAGATTTATTATAGGTTCTTTCATCGGGGTGTGCACGAGCTGTGCTATGATGACTTGTATTTCCTCTCAGCTGCCAATGCCAAACTCATTAAAAAGAGGTGTGACTATTAATATACATTGTAATACTGACAGCTCCTAATTTATAACCCCAGTACATGTTTGGGGTTTCTTCTTCTCCCTTTTCTCATTGTTAGAGTGGGGGTTCGGGTCTTTTTGTATCTGTCGTCATCCTTATGTACATGCACTTGTGCATATGCTTGCATGTCCTCATGTGTGCATGGATGTGTCTGGATACGCAACACGCAAATGCATAAGCCATTTTTTAAGAGGCCTTTTTTTGTCATCTGATTATATCCCATATTGATTTATTGAGTTTAGTCCCTTGACCCTTATATACTCTGCTCTGGGCAATATGAACACTAAACCATACCATGTGAGCTCCCAGCTTATTATGAGCTCCTGCTGCTCAGCATTATGTATAGTATAACATGTCCATGCACATACATTATTTTATATCAATGATCTATCAATCTCACATGAAGACAGTGAGCACAGTTACTTCAAAATTAAGATCCATGTTCACCCAATCCTTGATATTTTGTAATGAAATGTATTTAATGTAATAATTTTATATTCTACACTCTTTTTTCACATTCTTGAATATACTCTTCTACACACATACCCACACAGCTGATTACTGGTCATCTCAATGGTGACTACTATCGGTTATTGATTAGGTGCCATGCTCAAGGGCACATCAACAGTAGCTTTTAAAGGAGGGGAAACGAAATTATTCATTTCTCCTGCCCGGCTGGTTCAGGGATTCAAACTACCTTCCAGATTTAAGTTGGGTTTGCTAACCCTCAGGCTATCACTGCCCCCCATTTATCGTGCCTTATGTCACACCATTTTTCTCTGTCCTTTGCACTCCTGGTGGTGCAAACCCTTTTAAGAGCCAAGCTGGATTTGTGATTTGTGCTTGGAAATTAAAAATGTAGTTGTAGGTACAGGGTTATTTCTTTCTGCTGTCCTTTGTCTCCTGAGTCTTTTAAGTTTTGAGCTTTGAGAAACAATATGGACCGAGCGGTGACAGCCAGTTGTGCAGTGGTATCTGAACCTATGAATTAACCTCACCGTAGTCACACCGTAGTCACAGGTCGTCAGGGCCAAGTTTCAAGCGAGCGCCAAGTGTTGTGTGGCATTCACATGGTACATATGGTATGCTTCAGCTTCACAGACAAAAATGCATCGAAACCACCCAATGTGCGTTCTTATGGCTGTGGCATGACACATTTTGGTGCAAATATCATTTACTAATTAAGTGTGCTGGCAGGAGCGTTTACCTGTGCTTCGCTCAATCAGCGGATTGGGTTTTCAGTATTTTCACACTCTGCTCTCAATCTGTGTAATTTGTTAACACGTGTTCCTGAAATAAATGGCATACTGTCACTTTTTTGACGCATCACAAATGCTCACGTGCACGCCACCTTGGTGAGGCGGGCCGAGGCAACTGAAGTCACAACTAGAGACAATATTTCACAAGACAATATTTCATTTTCGAGCTAGCTGGATATCCACTGGCTCATAAAATGGCAGCAGCCCACATAATTTCATCAAAGTGTGTTCAATTATGACATCAGTGGGGGACACTTCTATCAGACTCACATCTTTCAAGACAGATAAAATAGTACAATATGGTCTTTGATTAGATGTAATGCATGGATTTACCCAGTCATATTACAAAAGCAGCACACAAAATCTTTGCACACTGAACGCACATTATAAAATTTGAGATGGACGTAGGCCCTATTATGTCTCCAAAAGACTTGAGTGTTATTTGTGTGACAACTGTATTGAAGAATAAACAATATACTGTTACTACAATCTAGAATTTAGCATTATTTATTCTCTGGAAGCATAATAGTATAAATCTACAGTCAATAAGGACATAATCCAATAAATGCTCTACTATAAAACGGTCAGTGTGTGTGTATGTGTGTGTGTGTGTATGTGCGTGTGAGATTGTGATAAAGGGTTATTGTATTCAGACCCAAGCTGTGCTGCATTGAAGGGGGGCCGGACCAAGTCATTATGGTCAGTAAGACATCCATTGATCAAACTGTCAAGTATCTCTGTTTGTGAGTGTTTGCGAGTGTGTG
>OMLB01033467.1:0-28097 GCA_900302555.1 Myripristis jacobus
CCATGTGCCATGGAGGGCCGAGAGGCTGCAGGTTTTCATCCAAACCAAAAACTCCACCAGGTGATTTCACTGATTGGTCCCTCCTCTGCTTGAAGGTGAGGTGATCAGTGAAATCACCTGGTGCAGTTTTTGGTTGGAATGAAAACCTTCAGCCTCTTGGCTCACTATGGCACATGGTTACCTACCCCTGCCAACACTAAATTTGATCATATTGTTACCTTTTGAGATATTAATATCTTGCATGTTCCTATCTAAATAACAATATGATAAAGATGTATTGCTCAGTCATAATGCATATTCATTTGCATATGTGGAGCACATTACATCTTGATGTTTTGCACACCAGTAGACCCTTTCTGACTTGTCTGTAGTCACTAAGGGGGGACAGTGTGTTGCCAGAGTAATTGCAGAGCTGCTTTACCAGATGCAACCTGATCTTTACTGTGACTGGTTGAACTGCAATGCTCTCTCAACTCTTTTTCCCTCCACAAACAGCCACTAACACACATACTACTAATAAATAGGTGCTTAAGCTGTGATGCTTTTTTTGTCAGTAAAAACACAGGAAATCATGAAAAACAGTTTAGAAATCCTTTACTTGGCATGCCATACTCTGAAAAAGGCCATGAGGCTCAGTGCCTTTGTGAACGCGACTACCAGAAGGCCCTCATCTGTATCCAAATAGTAAATTCAAAATGCAGTCTTTCAGGCAAGTTAGCACTCCCTGCAATTCTGCTTGTCTGTTCCCTTAATGGTCAAACCAGTAAAGTAAGACTACCTGTTTCTCCACTTCTAAAGGGTTATGTTGTGCGTATCAGCGGCGGTAACGACAAGCAGGGCTTCCCCATGAAACAAGGTGTGCTGACCCACGGCCGTGTGCGCCTGCTGCTCAGCAAGGGCCACTCCTGCTACCGCCCACGCAGGACTGGCGAGCGCAAGCGCAAGTCCGTCCGTGGATGCATCGTTGACGCCAACCTCAGCGTCCTCAACTTGGTCATCGTCAGGAAAGGTAAAGGGTCTGCTCCTCTCATCTAGTGCAGAACAAGATGGCTTGTGTGGCGGTGGAAGGTGTTTAGACTTGTAGTGTTACCAGACCTCTGTTCATGGAGAAATCCACCCCACTTGTGTAACACGGGGCACCCAGTCAAGCTATTGGGCAGAAAGCGTGTGTAGGCTTTCGCTGCAACTTAAGACTATAGTTGGTGTTGACTTTGAACTTGGATATTTTTTTTATTGTAACCAGAATATCATTCAGCCACAGTAGTTGTTTATAGTACACACTCACTGAGAAGCAGGAAATTAATCACATGGACTCACTAAATATAATCAGATAATGAAATGACAATTGATAAAGATCAATCAAGCTGTAAAATAAAATTGATTTGTAGGGCTGGGAAATGCGGGCAACATCAAATCTTTGGTGCTGTCATAAAATATTTACGTTTCTGATAAACTATCCTTAGTAATTTGTATCTTATGATCAAGCAGCTAGAGACAAATTAGAACAAGTAGAATAGTGACAAGAAAAAAAAAGCATCCTGTCACTGTAATGCAGTCTTAAAAAACAAAACAAAAAAAAAAACAGGAAAAGGCTACATTTATGCCATATCACGATATTATGGTATCTAAAACCCTAGACAAAATCTAACCTGAAATCATCAGTAACGATAATATTGGCCAGTGCAAAGGTTAGGTCGGCATCCTTTGTACACTTCACTTATTGGCTGTTGATAAATGCATCTTTTCAACAGTAAAACCATTGCATTGTTATTAAAATTTGATGCCGGATGTTGAGCAACAGGAGAAACATTCACCAACATACAACAGAAACTGATGTGATTCATTCAGGTGAAAAGGCCCTGTCGAATAGATGTGATGTGTAAAATGATCAAGCCAGTCAGAGTGACGTGTTTGAACAGAGGTAGGTGGGTGTACATATCCTGAGCAGATAATAAAACATGAAGTATTTTTTTTTTTTCTTGAAATAAAAGTGCTTCTTAAAGTGTTCTTAGGGTCAGCTGAAAAACAGACTAATCACAATGGTGTGGACTGGGTTTTAATTTAATGTCTGATCACATGGGTTTACAGGATTTCAGGCACAGCTAGTCTGACCCACTTATGACACCTAAAACTTATATTTAGGAATATCTAAAAATACAGTCATTGCAAAAGTGTGGTTGTGGCACACCAGTAGACCCTTTTTGACTGGCCTGTAGTCATTAAGGGGGGACAGCGTGTTGCCAAAGTAACTGCAGAGCTGCTTTACCAGAAGCAACCAGACCCTCTAACTGTAGCTGGTTGAAACTGTAAGGCTCTCTCAGCATCTATAGTAAAATGTACAGTGTCATCCGACAGAGACAATGGGCTCCAACGGTGACCATGTGACTTTTTCAAGTTGAGCTTTTTTTCCTTCATTCTATTTCGAAAATAATATATTGCTTTTGCCAAGTAGGCATTATTCATAACAATAAAACCATTGAATAAGAGACACAATGAGTCAGCAGAGGAAGAGAGACAAAGACACAGCCGTACAACCCTACGTCTAACAAACCTGGTCTGTATTAGGATTGGGAATTGCAGATGTGGCTTTTTGTGCTTTTCTTGTTGACAAGTCTTAGGGCAGGCTGCAGAGCTATCATACCAGCATCAGTTGGTTTCATTCTTTAGTTTCCTGGAACAAGTGTGGCAAGTTGGAGAAAGAGACAAAGTGTGGCCATTTCCAGTTAAGTTTCTCCTCTTTGTCACTGATGCTGTGAGCTTCAGGCAGCTGCTCTTGTTGTGCAGAGAACTGAATGCGCTCTGACCCTCTGCTTTTTGAGCAGTGTAGTCGATTTGGCTGTCAGTCTCCTTGTTACAATGTAAACAATGTAGCGTGACAGTGAACTTGAATCATTTTGAATTTCATTGTAAACTGAAACTTGGCATTTCCACATTTCTTTGTATAGTCTATGCAGATGAGCAAATCTAAAACCTGACTTCTCAAGTAAACATGATTATTTGATTCATCACATGTATTTACTTGTTTGATTCTCTCAGGTGAGAAGGACATCCCCGGGCTGACTGACAGCACTGTCCCTCGTCGCCTTGGACCCAAGAGGGCAAGCAAGATCCGCAAGCTCTTCAACCTGGCTAAGGAGGATGATGTTAGGCAGTATGTTGTGAGGAGACCCCTGACTAAGGAAGGTGAGTTTGGGGCTGTAGTTCATAGCTCCTCTAGCTCATAGGAGTTTGGTTTAGTATTCACACTTGAGTCTTGTTCTTGACACTACTGACTGCAAACCATATCCATTTCAGGCTCTACATCCAGTGTTGCCTTACCCATGTCTATTGTGCTTTGGTTAATTTTTGAGATCATTGTTATCCCATGTCATGGCCCTCTCAAACTAAAGCATAACTGATTTATGAAACCTTAAAATTAAGTTGAACTTCAGGATCATGTCAGTTCCAAAGTCATAGGCACACAGGCTCTTAATTTAAAATGTATGTGATAATCAAAACTTGGGGAAAAGGGAAAATCCACAAATACTTAAAGTAAGTCTTGGCAAATGTCAAACTTGACTCGTACTCAAATGTTGGTCAGATTGGTTGGAAAACAAAACAGACATTTCAGTCTAATTCTGAAATACGGGCAGTCGTTTCTTGGTCAGCAATATGGCTTGAATGTAAAAAATGAAATTCTGATGGTGATTTGGATAATAGATTTTAAAGCTGAAATATGTCGTTTAAAATGAAACTAGTTAAAAAAGAAAAAAAAAAGATATATCGGTACTTGTGTGTTTCACCTTCAGGTATAGTTAAGTACTTGCTTGTGTTAATATACCTGACAATGACAGTTGGCACGCCAAAGCGGAGTTTTGCTGCAGTGTTCTGTTTGATAAATTAATCATGTCCACAGGATGAAGGATGCACCTTCTGTATATCTGGACACGCTTTATTTGTTCACTTCCCTCAAGCCCTGCCCATGTTTTTAGAAACTTCTTTATGACTAATGGCAAAGTCCCTGATGTTGATTCTGTATAATAGAAAGCCTGCGTGATTGAGAGATGACCATGGATTGACTCCCCTCAGGTGCTCTTTGCTAATCTATCAGAAATGGTATGAAAGAGCATAAACCTGTGGATAGTAATCATTTCTACTAGTCCACTGCCCACCACAATTCATCAGACTGTTTGCATCCACCCCCTTAAATCCAAACAGTATCAATCAGTTAACAACCCAGGGAGGTTGTAGGTCCTTCTGATTAGAGTTGTGAGCTCTGCAGCTTCTGAGACTTGGTCCTGTTACTTAGTCTGTGCAGGCAACACAGGCAGCAGTGCAAAGAGCTGCGCAAGAGGCATGTTTGCCCCCTGCAGTCGCCATCTTTAAACTCTACATATGTCAGTGCTCCAGACAAGTGGCTTTGCTCCCCCTTGTGGGTGAAGGAGATACTGCCTTGCATAGTGCTTTAAGCAGCTGGTGGATGTGCATGTACTTGGTAATTAGACCCTGGTGTGTTGTACCATTAAATATATAACAAAAGTCACGCCACCCCTCAGAGTTGTGACACTGCTTGAGATGTGTTTGCTTTGCAATGGGTTAATGTGTCCCTCCCCTTTCCCCCTGGTAGGCAAGAAGCCCAGGACTAAGGCTCCTAGGATCCAGAGACTGGTGACCCCTCGTGTGCTGCAGCACAAGCGCCGCCGCATTGCCCTCAAGAGACAGCGCACCAAGAAGAACAAGGAGGAAGCCTCTGAGTACGCCAAGCTGTTGGCCAAGAGGATGAAGGTACAGAGTTTTTCTTTTTGCCGTGCACTATCCACTTACTTAGCATCCCAGAAAGCTTATGCAAGTTTAGGACTTACTAGAACGAGAAGCACTCCTGATTTGAAAACCACAGCCTTAAGGTGGTAAAGCTCAAAAGTTGGCGCAGACTTTTGCTGAGGTGTGGACAGTGTCCCCCAGATCAAACAGCAATAGTGTGGCACTTGAAGCTTATCTCTTGTTTATTGGTGAAATAATATAGATTGCTTTGTATGTTTTTAAAAAATCTGACAGTGTAATATTACACTAGATTGGCAGTCAGTTTAAGGGTGAAAAATAGAGGGATGCACCAATTTCGATGCCAGTCCAAAACTGGACTCATTCATCCAATACCAGCCTGACATGATGACAGATGATATCATGAAGAGGTACCGAGACCAACTCCTTCAATCCAGATAACTTGATGAAGGATTAAAAAAAAAAAAAAACACCTTGGACAACAGCAAGTTTTCCTAATGCCAACAGCAGCAACCAACTGCAGCAAACACTAGAGAGGCAAGAAATAAAGTGTAGATAACCAACAATATGTAGCTCCAGACCACCTCTCTAGCTGGACAGGGCGCTCTTGCTAGGTCGGGGAAAACAACCATTGCGACTTTAAAGTAAAAACCCTAATAGAGATGGGACACACAGCTGTTTGATGCAGATGCAGCTGGCTACATGCTTTGGAGAGAGCACAGTCTCATGCTGACAAATCACTCCAGTACTGGGCAGCTAACAAAGTGTGGCTCCTTGCTCTGGCACAAATGACAGGACTCTTGGTGAAAGTCACACATTTTGTTTTGGTTAATGTCGATTATAGTTGTATAATTTGTCTGCTTAAACTCAGGGAAAGTCAGGCTGGTGTTACATTTGCTAGTCTACATGTATGCAAGGGTCTGCATGACAAAGTTCATCTCTGCTCAAGTCCACAAGGTTCACTATGCTACTAATGGCTACAAGCACACCAAGAGCGATCTATACTGCACATGTGTGGAACAAGTCTGCCAAGCAGATCCACAAAAAGTAGTATAAACACAACTATGTGTTTGCGGCTGTCAGAGTATGCATCCCCTCAGGACCATAAAAGATCATTCAAAAGCTCGCGCTGAAAACAAGTTTTAGGTTGTAATATCAAAATTCAGTGAGTGTCCTATATTTAAAGATTTTGTTAAATCAGATGAGACAATTCAAATGTTGAAAACAAAGTCTCTTCTGAATCAGCACATACTACTTTAACAGAAAATTGCAGTGTCATGAAAAAGACTGTTAGTACTCTGTCAACGAGTACTCAGTACGTGTGCGCAGTGTGGTATCGGTGCATCCCTAGAATAATGTATATCTAACGTTTTACATGATAGACAGCCTTATAGTTGTAGGCATGTGCTCGCTGTCTTCAAACTTGTAAGTCAGCATACAAGGGTCATATTGGCCTTTGATAGAAATTACAGCCTGTAAAAGTCTGTAATTGTGAACTTGCAAATGCATAACACCATTTTACAATATGGAGAAATGGGAACCTGATGGTTGTGATTTGGCTGATAGTCAGGTTGTCATTGTTAACATTTGAGTTATAATCTTTGATTGTCTTTGACTGTATATATCTGTCTGTTCTTACAAACAGGAGGCCAAGGAGAAGCGCCAGGAACAGATTGCCAAGAGGCGCCGCCTTTCTTCCCTGAGGGCATCCACATCCAAATCGGAGTCCAGCCAAAAGTGAAATATAGAAATGAAATAAAGATGTTTTCCTGAAAATATTGCGTCTGTATGTAATTTCATGTCTCAGTATGTTGTGAAAATTATTATCAAAATAGTATGATTTATTTAATAGCTGGCAACTAACTGAGTGTTTGACCAGTTGTTGCAGCTCCACACAGCCAAATTACAGAACATAATACTCTTGGTGAGCTGTGGACCAAAATGCTACAATGCAAGTTGCTCATGTTAATTATATCATGGAGTGTATTCCCTTGAGTCTCTCAGAGCACCCTTAAATACGGATAAAGCTGGGTTTGGCTGTGCATGTACACCCTGGCTCAGGCAGCAACAAATGCAAATACTTAGGTGTCAGTCCTTGTTCTTTGTAAGAAATGATGGCATCGCTAAATCAACGTTAAATATGGAGTTGTGTCTCAAGTTTGTTCCCGAGCTTAAAAGACAAGATGGGATGGAAAAGTTAAATATAAATTTGCTTTCAAGTCACACAGTGTAGACACATCCATAGTGATTATCAATGCGTTGGAGCTTCTATTTGTTATTTTGGGGTGCCTATAGATTTTTGAAGACTGGCTAAACAAGATTGTGTGGATGCATCTGATCCTTCAAAATATTGCAAGCCAGTCTCATTCAAATAAGTTCATTTTATGAATTCAGGTGTGACATATTAAAGGTTTAAGAAGTGGTCTATCCTAGGTGTTCAGTTTTAAATCAGAATAAGGGGGCAACACGACCACCAAAAAAATCCACACCCTTTCCATCCCCATGCACACCTTATGCCAAAAGCTGCCCTCCAAGTACCTGGTGTCAAGTAAACCAGTCAGCCGTCATATAGTGATGTTTACTATCCTGTTTGACTCGACCCGTAGCACTGCTGCAATTCCAGTCCCTTTATATGTGACAGTAATTCAGCCACTAGGTGCAGATAAGAGTGGAGTTTGTCAGATAGACATGACTCAAAGTTTGTTGCTCATCCTCTTTGACAGCTTTTACATACAGGATATACATTACATGACAAGCATGGGGCATTCCAACGGTGGCTTCAGATCATGTCATCGCTGCTACTTACAGCCTTAAATCAACCCATCCACAAGGCATCCTTGCAGCAGAAAATAAATGCTATGTTTTTTGACAGATATTTGTACTCCATATTTGATGGTTCCACCAAGTATTTCAAAAGTTACATGTACATTTTTTTATTTAACAAATGATATGATGCCTTATTCTCCCTATTGATTGCTTAGAGCTCAAACACTGCAGGACTTACAAACAAACACGTTGAAGAATCAAAGTCTTGAGTCTTCACACAGCTTACTTTATTATTGACCAATAATAGTCTAGCAAATTCTAAGTCAACAGGATCAGCTAACAAGCCTGTACATAAATGAAAATTACCATGGTCATCACTAACGATATGCATAACCCCTAGCACTACACCCATTATCAAAAACAGATGTCTTGGGCAGCCTCCTCCTCCTCCTCTGACCATTGGACATAGCCTGTGGCTGGACAGGGAATGAGCTGTGGGGCAAGTATGCCAGTGCAGCATTCAGGGAAGCTCGGATTTGACTGGCCAGGTTTTGTTGGGATGCAGGGCAGCTTAAGTTGTACATCTGTGAGACAAAGGAGAGCACACACACAGCCTGATGCTGCAGGTGCTGGGGCACACCGTGGAGGCTACCAGTCGCACTCAGCCAACTGGTCTGAAGGTGCTGAACCAGACCTGAGGAGCTGCACCTCTCCATGACCTGTTGGGTGAAGGACATAATGAAAACAGTAATTGTTAAGCCAAGCCTAGAGATCAACTCAAGATGCTCTCACTTGAACTGTTTAACAGTGATCAAGAGGTGGTAGAGTCATGTGCCAGGCTGGGAATGGATTTAACAAAATTGGCAAGAGATTGTAAAGGTCTAAATCAGAGATGGGGACCCATGTGCCAAGAGTCTGCAGGTTTTCATTCCAACCAACCAAAAACACCAGGTTATTCCACTGATTAGTTCCTAGTTAGTGCCAGAGAGTAAGGTAATCAGTGAATTCATCCGGCATGGTTTTAGGTTTGAATGAAAACCTGCAGGATCTCGGCCCTCCATGGCACATGGTTCCCCACCTCTGCTGTAAATATAAACAAAATACACTTCTGTTTTCTCAAGTCCAAGTGAAGACAATCCCAATACCTCCTCCTGCTGTTTAACATGAATGTGACAGTCGTTCCACCCCACCATTAAAGCAAGCTTGTCCTGCATAGCAAGTTAGACTCATTGTAGTTTTATGGAGCAAGATGTAATGTATTACATGGCATGCTAGGAAAAATAAAAGCACTGAGAACATGCTTCATCACTGTGAGAACAAACTGCAATCAAATGTGTCAAAACTCACTTTTATGGGGTTCCTGTGTCAATATAACCTTGCTGCTACTGAGTGCTATATACATATTAATTCCCAAATAAATGCGACTTGGATGCCATTCCAGTACTGAGTCAATGTTATTTTGAGTCATCTAGTGTCCCATATTCTGTAATTATGCATACTCATTTACTGATTTTCCAAAACTGTCACTGCCCCAACACTCCTACACATGCATAGCACCACTTCTTACCAAATCAAAGGTGTGCTGACTCCAGACATGTACAGTGTGCATCTTGGCGCCAACATTGTGGTAGATTCTTCTATACAGTTTGACAGTCAGTGAAACCAGTCGCACAGGGTAAATGGTTCTCATTTTGGCAGCCTCAAAGCCCCTCACCATCTTGGATTCCTCTTCTACACAGTAAACATACGCATTTTGAGTGATAAATAGATGCTGCTCTACATGCATACATGTTTAATTAGGAATAGGACTAAGATTTGAATGTAATCTAGCTGTTTCAAACCACTACCATCCATTTACCTTCATCCTCCTCAGAGGGGGGAAGCACTTGGTCTATCAGGGCCTCAGACATGCTGAGAGCAGAGTCCAGTCCCACACTGGCCACACTGATGGCCGTCTTCACCAGCGACTCGTCAGTCCTGTCATCATTAGCCATTTTCCTGACAGTATCTGTCACCTGTTGTTTCCTCCCAGTCATCCATGAGATAGTGTGGTGCACACAGTCCACAGTCCCATTGCCTGCGATGCTCGCCATATCCTTCACCTCCAGCATCTTGTTCTTGGCACTGGCAGCAATCTGGAAGATAGCAGACAAGGCTAGGACAGCACGGAGGTGTTCCTTGCCTCTTCACTCTGATTAACTATAATTTTTGCACTTTGTTAAGAAGCGCAAGTGGCTGAGGGAATGATACCTGCTCTGTGGGTTTCTGAAGCACTGGGAATGTTGTCTCCAGCCAGTCCAGACCTTTACATGCCACATCATTTGCAACGGAAACTGTCGAAATATTCCAGACTGAGACTGAAGCCATAACTGGTATTTCATTTTATTTTTGATGGTGACAGTAGAGAGAAGCAGAGGAGAGGGGATGACATGCAGCAAGGGGCTTAGATTAGAATAAAACCTGGGCTGCTGTGGCAAGGCCATGATAAGTAGTACACACTGTACCGTGTAAGCCACTGAAAATTCAACAATGACTTTTTTGGAGCCTTTTCTCCTCAGAATAAACAAACAAACAAATAAATAAATAAATGGAAGAAACTCAAACCTTTAATGAGCATTAGTTTGGATGGGTCTTTACTTAATTTTGTATACCTGATACCCTGCTCAGGTCCTTTTGATTAACATCCATTAATTCCTAATTATAAGAAGGCACAAATTATTACTTATGGCAGTTTTTGACACAGGAAGCCACATTCTATGCACTGCCATTGGTTGTTTCAATCAAGAAATTACTGGTCAGTTAACAAAAATAGACAATTTATATCAAAACAGCTCATTATGGAATACTCCATCCTCCTACTTCCAATATTTTGATTTATTTTATTGTATTTTCCCATGCAATTGCTCACGTCCACATCATTATGCAGCAACATAGGCTGAAAGATGGTGTGGAGGAAAATGTGTCAGGAGTGCATGCTTTTTGTTAGACTTGTGAGATAAAGGCATGCAGCTCTAAGAATACTTACTTTGTGGCTCCAGTTTAACAATGACAGGTGAAACGCGGTCATAGGCCACGGAGCCTATAGCTGTCACCCCCGTCTCCAGCACGTCGCACACGGACTGCAGGCTGGGGTGACTGCACTTGGTGTCACGGTACAAGACCGAGAGAACCGCACATGCTGAGCGGACCACGGGCAGCTTGGCCAGTCTGACCACTGCACTCTGTTAGGAAGAACAGTAGCGAGAAATCTCCTCAGTGCAGCTTCACCTCAGGTTGCTCACACTCCTTACAAAGACACCTGCCGCACCAACCACCAATTTCACTTTCAGCCGGTAAACAGGCTCATTTGCCTTGATTGTACTCACCCCATTCCTCTGGTTGTTATTCATCGGCATGTTTCTCGCTCTTTGGTGCAAGACAAAACAAATACACGAAATAAATAAAACATAATTTTGGAATTTAACTTTGTCGTGATTGAAACAGGTCTCCGAGAAAATGCACCGCTCACCTTGCAAAATGGTGGTTCATGGAACAACTTGAGGGTCGCAGTCCTGCGGAAAAAAACTCTTGAATAGCGTGATCAGGTAGGTTAGATCAGAGCGGCTGCTCACCTGTCCTCACCTGTCCGCTAATGACGTAGGCAATATCTGACGGAGGACATTAATTTGATTAGCCCACATTTCCAGGACAGCATGAATGTTTATTCATCCTGGTCTTCATCTTCATCTAACTAACGAATTACCCGCAAAATTATTCTATAAAAGTTATTTGATGTTTTGTCCAGAAATGCATGACGTACTCTATATTTGAATGGGAGCTGCATGTGGTGTGGTAGTGCTTGTTTTTACAAAAAATAGATGACAATTTCTAACTTTTAATACTGTATATGATGAGTATTATAATAATAATAATAATAGGGCAAGAAAACTATTAATGCGTGTTTACTAATGCATGTTTAATGTTATTTCCATTTCAAAATGTCTGATTTCACAAGTTTACAAACCATGACCTCAGTCCAGTTCACCAGCCCAACATGAGTTGAAGTTAATTTGAATTAAATAGTTTCTTGTCAATGGGGATTGCACGTGCACCTTGCACATGCACCTCATGGTTAATTTTGATGGCACATCAGTACTACACAACTTGGGCCAGTTACTGCACATAATACATATAGTTTTGTTTAGTTTTTTATTATGTATTTTTTATGATGTATGTTTTTGCCCTTCCTACTCTTTCTAAGTGTGTGAATGTATATAGACAGTTGTCTTGTGTGTTTTCTTTCCTGCTTTATACCTACACTATTTAAATGTTGTTTATAATGTGTTTCATGATGACCCTGATGAAGGTCACCAGCCAAAATGCATTAGTCCAACAATAAAGGTGTTCTGTATACTACAAGTGTTGAGTGTACTCTCTGGGGCATTTTAGACCACAGCCACTCACTGACACCGCTAAGTACTGCACACCAAGAGAGAGACTAAGCTCTGTGTGGCTTGTTGCAGCAAACCACTGGGCTTTGAATATAAAGCTCTAGGTCATGATGGCCACATCATTGGAAGAACAGACTCCATATCTGTAACAAACCAAGTATTTGAATCCATTCTAGCTGTTCAACCCCATTAATAATCAAACCAACTGCATTGCTCACTTGTATAACAAACTAGACATGTGCTGTTTGTGAGTGCCAGCAGCGTCTGAATCCTCAATGTCACCTTGTGACAGTGTTCCCAGTCTGGGTCAATCATTTGTCCAGACAATGGTGGACAGTATTAAATACTGCTCCCTTCAGTAATGAGATCATTCAGTCATCCCCATCTACCCCACAATGCAAAGCGTCAAACAGGTCCTCTTTTGATGTTTGCAAATATTAGTGCAACCATTACTGCATGCACACACTGAAAGTTTGGCCTGTTGGTGGCGCTAGAGAAAAGGTCATGGAGTCACCAAACTCAATTAGTTTCATCATCTTGGGGACATGAAAGTCCACAGCAAATTTGAAAAGATTTAAGCAAAAGGTATTGAAGTTATAGTGCTCACAGTCTGGATCTGCAGCAGTGGCAGTTGGGGCGAATACATAATTCTGTTGCTTCAGCGCTATAATAATCACAGTTCTTTTGTTGTATTCTTGCCCTATTTTTTCCTAATGAGGTTTTTGTAAGAATTTGTCCTTGTTCTCAATGAGTGCCTAAAGTTGGAGGTTGTCATTCTTCATTTCCATTTAAATGCCCTTTGAGAACAGAACATAAACTGACTTAAAGTTTTCCTCATCTAACTTGACATCAGTCGGGTCTTTTTATTCCTTAATCCCGTTTGTCTCTTGATATTCAGGCTATTGAGTCCTTGTTAAATTCAACTGGATTAACACCACAGACCAATGAAACCTCTATTAAGGATAAATGAGGCACATGTAGCCAGGCTTTGTCGTTTATCAGTTTAGGCAGAGAGAAGCAGGTGGGAGGAAGTACAGAAGCATAGTCAGCATGCTGCTTGGCCCCTGTGAGGTGGCACACGGCATAGCAATTGCAAAGATAAAGAAAACACAGCAAGGTTACAGTGGGTTGAAATCTGGTTATGACAGGCGATAAATATATATTTAGTTAAAAGACGGGAAAGAACAAGACTCAAGACAAAATTGCTTGACTGTAAGGTACTATAATCCTTGAATACATTTTAAAGGGTTCTATGGAAACATCACAATCCACGCAAGATTATGATGACACACAGGATGTATGAAAAACGCAATATGCTCAAACTCACTACAGAGAGGTGCACTGGAAGCGCTTGATATGTGAGTGAATTTATATGCGGTGAATTTTTTAGTGTGAGGGAAGTTGATCTGGGCTCCCACAGGCGAGCACGCTTCAAGCCACGAGGGCTGGCTGTGGTGCTGATGCTGCTTTTGTCGTAGCGGGCTGCAGCATCCCGGAGCGCGGCCGCGTCTGCTGCAGCCAACGTGTTTCTGTCGGTGCGCGTCACTTAGCAGGCGATACTGTTGCAATACTTTTATGTGTGCACCAGCAACAGCAGCAGACAGGGTTTGTAAGTGCTGCCTGCTGCAAAAATTCGAGACACACACCACCAAAAAAAAGCACGTGTAGTGGGTGGTCCTCAATAAATGGCTTTCACGTGGCTCTAGCGAGCACCACAGTCAGTCAGTCAGTCCAGTGCAGCAGCAGCAGGAGACACATCAACATGGCTCTGGGGGTGGAATCTGCAGAGTAAGTGATGCATTCTCCGTTTTCAGCTTCAGCATGATATATTTCGGGGATAAAATTGACTTGATATGACCTATGATTGCAAAAAGAGGGTAAAATGCTTAAATGCGTGATCATAATAAAGACATAAAATGTGCCTGTGGTGCTCACATAAGTTTACTGACATCTTTCTGTGCTTGATGGCTTTGCATTTCATGTGTTATCACTGTAATATTCATATAATATCCCTTAAGGCAATGATAGGGAGCTATAATTTTGCTGTGAAATGTATAGAATTATTGCGTTTTATTTGCGGATTATTGTTTATTTTATGATAGTATTATTATTATTATTATTTAAATTCGAATTTTTATGGCATGATGTTTGTATTTAAGCATAAATTAAAAATGTCACCTATATACATGATGATGCAGTTATTTATTGTCAGCGGTGTGACGTTGATCCTGCACACTTTACCAATATGCGCCCACGTGGCAATTGTTTGTTATTAATCGGTCGAGCTGCGTGGAAGCTGTCCTCTAACCACAGACAGGCTTTTATTTATACCCTGCACTGTACTACCCTTTAAGATACTGTGTGTGAAACGGGTTGAAACTGGCGTGCGGGGTGATTTGGTTTGGAGAGAGGAGGGTCCAGGCTGTTTTGCAGTCACTGGATTATTGTGTCAGCCTCATTCAAATGTGTGATCTGATATAGCGAAGTAGCTTTGCCAGTCCTGACCAAGGTGTGGGCGTGCCTCTGGTTAGTTAAAAATACTGCCCCCCTTCCCAGTTTTCCTGTGTGGGAGAGAATTTAACTTAATTAAACTGGCCACATTGCCACAAAACTTATGATGGGTTCCTGTTTACCAAGGGAAAAAGGCCTAAATAAAACCACAAACACTGACTGACAGCAAGTATAAGCCTTAGAGGTCAGGTGGGGTTTGAATCCAGTCATCAGGTGGTACACTGCCATTCTGTCTCTGCACAAGAGCTTTAAAAACTTTACACTGCAGACACTGTTGCCCACAGAGGAGTTAACTTAATGAGCAACAATACTGAGCTGTGAAAATGCCCAGCAGATGGCTTTTAGTGACCCAAGGGTCCTTACGAACCAGGATCTCTGGTCTTGTTTTGATGAGAATTCTGTTTCCAGAGATTATCTGTGATCCAACACGGCAAGGTCAAGATGAAGGATGCACTGGCATAACGTCCTAACACAGTGAAGGATGGTAGTGGTCTGTTCTGACTTCGCACACATTTCTTGGCAATGTCCAAGCGGTCATTTCCCCTGTTAATTCATCCTGTTACTTTTAGAGTATTGTTAGAACCAAGCTCAGGATTTACAGCCAAATCTGCAACAGCATATTGAGACAGCCACGATTATAAAGGTGTTTACTATTCAGAAGCATTACAGCGTGTTGTAAAAATGTCAAGCAGAGTGTAACTGTAGTGAGAGAAGCTTCTGCTGTTGCCTTTGTGTTTGACCATATCCAGCACATGCCCAGTATGTACAGACAACCACAGAATAAAATAACCATGACTGTTTTCAGCTCAGAAGTCAGTGTCTGGTTACAGCAAATATCCTTTCTTTTTTATAGCGTGATCCGTCTGATAATGCAGTACCTGAAGGAGAACAACCTCTATCGAACCCTGAACACTTTACAGGAGGAAACCACCGTCTCACTCAACACAGTGGAGAGTATTGACAGTTTCATTGCAGACATCAACAAAGGCCACTGGGACTCTGTCCTGTTAGCTATAGAGTCCCTCAAACTGCCAGACAACACACTTATAGACCTTTATGAGCAGGTGAGATTTCCCTTATTCAGTTAATGCACTTAATTTGAGTCTTAACTCATTAAATGGCAGAGGTCAGACTGTACGCTTTTCTATCCAACAGGTTGTACTGGAGCTCATTGAAATGAGGGAGGTGGGTGCAGCTCGCTCCCTCCTCAGACAAACTGACCCGATGATCATGCTAAAGCAGACCCAGCCAGAGAGGTACATGCACTTGGAGAGCCTGCTGACACGCTCCTACTTTGACCCGCGTGAGGTGAGACCCCAGTCGCTCTCTGCATTTGAGCAAGGCTATCACTGAATCCTTTGCTTCTCTTAACCAGCAGGAACCCCTTCTCACTCGCCACAGGCATATCCAAAAGGCAGCAGCAAGGAGAAACGTCGCAGGGCAATAGCCCAGGCGCTGGTGAGGGAGGTCAGTGTGGTGCCCCCTTCTCGTCTCATGGGGCTCCTGGAGCAAGTCAGTGTGAGTATGCCTGGATGCTGATCGCTGCCCTTTTCAGATGTGCACGCTGATTAAAGGAACAGCACTCACTCTAATTAATGACAAGGGACTTTTATTCATCTATATCCACAGGACCCTCTGAGACTAATTTGAATTAAAGATCCTAAACCGTTTCCACCTCTTCTCTCACAGTCTCAGTCACCGCTGTTATGTATATTCATCTTTATACTGACTGAATAAAATAACCGTGCCTGTCATCTCCACAGTCTCTGAAGTTGCAGCAGCACCAGGGTCACCTGTCCCCTGACATGACCATTGACACGTCTGGCACCAAGGCTGTAGAGAGGCATAGGGAAGAGGAAAGCTTCCCGACCCAGCTCTACCGACACATCAAGGTAGACAAGCGTGGGCTTCCATTCACATAGTATGACATATTCTGCTTTATTGCATAACCCATTGTTTGGCACAGTGTCCGTAAATTTGAACTTGTGTCTAAAGTTGAGTATGATTGATACTTTTGCTATTTATTGTGGGAGCTGGGGCTACAAATCACATTTTTCCAACTCAGTGTATTTGAGAGCTGTACGACTTTGTCTGAGAAGTTTTATCTAAATAATTTTTGCTTCTCTTTTCCATTGATAAGTCATTTCCCAGTATAATATGATCTCCTGGTTCACTAAACCATAGATATATTTGCCAGACAAACACACACACACACACACACACACTCTCATACACACACATACTTTTAATTGCTTTACTCACCTGAAGGCACTTGTATGGCTGGCTGGCTGTGCTTTCATCACTTGCATCCAGATGGATCTGCTTGAAGCAGCCGTCCTTGCTGTTCTCGGCCCAAGGTTAAAATGTCCAGCATGGTCAGTCTACACAAAGGCCTAGGCTACAGCATGCTGGTCAGCTTTATGTGCTGCTGTAAGCTGCCACTTGATACCAGTTTGAGCTTTATATCATTGCTTCTCATTGCTTTGGGATCATGTAAGAATCCATTATTCAACTGGTTTGCAAACCCAAAAAGGCAACAATAATTTATGAGCGATAAAGGAATGTTAATAAGTAGCTTGATGAGTAGTAGTATCTGCAATTTTGTTCTGTAGTTTGGACAGCGGTCACATGTGGAATGTGCCCGTTTCTCGCCTGATGGCAAATACTTAATCACTGGATCAGTGGATGGCTTCATTGAGGTCTGGAACTTCAACACTGGAAAAATTACTAAGGTAATTTTTTATATATATATTTTAAGCATCATTCACACCAAAAGTTATTAGCAATGTCATAGTGTCGGCATGAAAAAAAAGCCTTGGTTTATTTTTAGAAATTCTTTTTATTCAGTTTGTTTAGTGCTGTTTTTCTTCTGTTGTGTGGATAATCTAGGATTTAAAGTACCAAGCCCAAGACAGCTTCATGATGATGGATGATGCCGTGCTGTGTATTTGCTTCAGTCAGGATACAGAGCTACTGGCGACGGGTGCTCAGAACGGCAAAATAAAGGTCTCAACATTTCAAACAAATGCTTAACTAATAATGCTCTTATTATTATTTTGATGTCTAATCTATGTGACCAATTATAGCGTCCGCCTTCCTCCAAGCTCTGTAATGCTGTCACTTTATTTACTCTACGTTGGTTTGACCAGTGTGATGTCTGTGTGGGGGTTTATGGGCTAGGTGTGGAAGATCCAGAGTGGCTTGTGTCTGCGCAGGTTTGAACACGCCCACAGCAAAGGGGTCACATGTCTGAGCTTCTCCAAGGACAGCAGCCAGATACTCAGTGCTTCCTTTGACCAGACCATCAGGTGGGATGAAGCTTTGTCGTGCTCACTGTGCACAGTTAATATTACTGTAAAGAAGGTGTCACCCTGTGTAGACCCGAGCATCTTTGTGCCTTTCATGTATATGTTGTAAACCTTGTAGGGTTCTGTCCTCCAACAAAAGATTAAGAATTTTTATAATTACTTATGTTTCTGCAACCTATAAGTGGCTAAAATTTGGTGTTTTTATTTGCAAATTGATATCTAAACTATGTTACATCACTTGCAACTGCTTGATATGCCAAATAGTAACATTACTCTTCATGTACTGTAGCTAAAAACAAATTCTGCTTTTTTGAGAAACCAAACATGTTGCACGCACACACACATTCTCCCTTTCACAAAAATGCAAATCAGAGGACGAGGCATGACATCACATTTTTAGTCACATGCATAGTGCATCTGCATGTAACTATACAAAGGACAATTTAGTGTCTTTCTTTTGCTCGCTCTCTCTCTCTCTTACACACACACACACACACACATGCAGCTTACACTGTACCCCACTCTATGATAAGGAGTCTTGAGTCTTTCTATTTCTGCATCCTGTCAAGTGTGGGCTGTGCCCCTCTGCTGTGGTGGAAGCACATGGGCTGTGTGGGAGTAGCTGAGACGTCATGTGCTCAGGCACAAAGCTGCAACGTGTGCCTCCACTTGCAATTCCACGAGATGGAAGCCTCAATTGTTTATTTATGCTAAATCATCATAGTCGAGAGGGGAGTGGATCGATGAGCATTAACCACTCGTTTAGCTAATCTGCACCACTCAGTCATCAGTGACTCAGAAACTGGTGTATTGAACACCGTGGATCATTTGTTGATCCTGAGGAAAATGCCTCACGAGGTAAACAAACATGGCTTTGTTTATGTGGCTCCTGTGTTGTTGCTGTAGATTTGTAGCCTTTGTAATAAGAAAACGTCTGTGGGTCAGTCTTCCAAATGTCTTGTTTTCAGAATCCATGAACTGAGATCAGGCAAGACGCTCAAGGAGTTAAGCGGCCATTCTTCGTTTGTAAACGATGCGGCTTTCACTCAAGATGGTAATCACATCATCAGTGCCTCATCGGATGGCACAGTAAAGGTACAATACCTGAACAAACTATATGACAACAGTTAAGCCCTAGGCCATTATAATTATAATTATTATTATTGTTATTATTATTATTATTATGTGTCTGGGTAATGGCTCTAATATGCTGCCATATTTTTCATTACTCCATGTGCGCTTGTTTAGATATGGAATGTGAAGACTTCAGAATCCATCCACACTTTAAAATCTCTGTCAAGCACCTCAGAAACCCCCGTCAACAATGTGATTCCTCTACCGCAAAACCCAGAGCACTTTGTGGTGTGTAACCACTCCAACACGGTGGTCGTCATGAACATGCAGGGTCAGGTGAGAACCCTGGCGTTCATTTATAACGCCTGCCTGCTCCAAATAGGAGATGTGTCCTGGGGTCCAAAAGTCTGAGTCCACCACCAAGAACTCTTTTCTTTCGTTCTTTATCAAAAACCTAATTGATAATTTAATTTAGATCCTGTATTTCTCAAATAAGATTACATGTTTTTTTCTGCTAGTTTAAGTAAAGAAAATAAAGCTTGCTAGTATTTACTGAGTGGCAGATATGTCCATTTGCCTTAATTACAGCTTACACTGGAATTGATCTAATTTTCATTTTCACTTTTTTCCCCCAGAATTTGAGAATCTACACTGCTGCAGCTCTAGTTTAGAGCATCCCTAAGAAGGTCTTGTGATGCTGCAGTATGTTTTCCCCGTTCCCTTTTCAAATGTCCCCAAACATGTTCAGTGATTTGGTGACTGTGGAGGGAAAGCCATGCAATAAAGCATTCCTTGCTGATCCCTGAACTTCAAATAGGGGATGACCAGCCTCTGCAGAATAGAGTGCTACTCCACTCTCATCAAAGTGTACTTGATCCTGTGAAAGTTACCAGTTCAGGAATAGGAGAAACATCTCCACACCTGAATATTTCCACCACTACAGATTCAGTGAGCACTTATTAGCCTCTCGTGGAAGTCCTCTCTCCTAACTTTTTTCCACCGCTAAGCAAGATTTCTGGAGTGAAAGTTTGGTATTGTTCGAGTCATGCCAGTCATTGAGACTTGTTTTGTTGTTGAAGTGGTTTGGAAACTGCTATCCTTCTGAACTTACCACTCATCTTTTGACTTTACTTTAACTAACTGATGTTCTTTGTTCTGTTGGATTTATATCTGGGATGCAGATGCCTTATGTTAGCTTGTCTCAAGGTGGTGTGGTGACTTTAGGTCTGCCCTGGTCTTCCTTTAGATGAAAATTTTTTCTTCTTTTTTTTTTGTCCTGGACTTTGGCGCTGGTATAGTTTTGCGCCACTCGTGAGAGCAATCTGACCCTCAAATGCTTTTGACATTGTTACTGGAAAGTATTTTTTTTAACTGAAGTACTTTTTCAAAGTTAAAACCAAAAGTATTCATACTGTGTATTTGAAGCATACATGTGCAAATATTTGCCTGCCATATCAGGTGTGACAACAGCTTGACAACCCAACCAAATGATGTGCAAACAACATATTCTGATTTATTTGTTTCATGCAAACACTGCTTAAAGATGTACTTTTATCAGTTCTAAATGGTATATTGTTGAATGAGCATAAACCGAATAAAGAAATGTATCAATTTTTGATAAATAATGAAAACAAACAGTAAAGAGTGGACTCTCAGACTTTTGGACCCGACTGTACAGGAGTGTATCCTTTCATATTTTTTCATTACTTGCTAAATTGAAAGCTAGTTGAAACTGAGTGCAACATTGTTCTGTGCTTCATACTTATGATTTAATTTAGTATTTTCACTGTGTAAGTACCCACATAAAACCAGAGTTTTGCTCATAGGCACTTTTATGTTACCCTTCTCCTCATTAAGATTGTGAAGACCTTCAGCTCAGACAGACGGGAAGGAGGAGAGTTTGTGTGCTGCACTGTCTCACCCCGCGGGGAGTGGATCTTCTGTGTGGGAGAGGACTTGGTGCTCTACTGCTTCAAATACGCGACAGGAAGGCTGGCGAGAACACTGACCGTAAGCCACTCATTATTAGAGCCTGTGAGAGCAGCCAATTTGTGAAAACTCTTGTGAAATGTAACTTAAGAACCTTTTCCGTGTCTAGTTATTTCTCGTCCCACATGATCCTCACTGTGTCCTTGACCAACAAAACAGAAGAATCCTACCGAGTGAGCGCTGAACAGGAAACTGTATGGGTTAACAGAGAATATCTGGTGATTTATCATCTTCTGCTCCCACAGGTCCATGAGAAAGACGTAATTGGCATCGTCCACCACCCACATGAGAATCTGATTGCCACATACAGCGAGGACGGCCTCCTGAGGTTATGGAAACCTTAGACTGGCGCCCGCATCGTAATGCATCATGTCATGATGTGTGCACACGATTCCTCGTGGATCTAACTTTACCTGTGCAGTTTGAATCTCCAGTTTCATCTCTTCTTCCATCTCTAGACATGAAAATGCATGATGGTGAACTGTCATGAAAAGATTTGCAATGAAACTGCCATTTGTTTGGGCATAAACAAACAATATCAGGTAATTGATGGGTCAGTGCTGGTTTTAAATACTTTTGTAGCTGTAATATTGACTCAGTGATACAGATGTAATGCCATAGCTGTCTCATGTGTTCCCTGCATGCTACCTCAGTACACTGTCTAAATATCAGTACACAAGAATACTTTAAGTATCTCTTCAAGATATGCATGACTGGTGATAAAACCTCCAAATGAAGCTCCAGTGACACTTGCTGTATCCAGTGTATTAATATTAACAGTGTATTCAATGTAGTTGCAACATGACTGTCAGTTTGTTGCGTTGAGATGCTGTAATTGGTGTAGTACTTGTTTATTAGTATGATCTGTATGCCTGCAAGGTGCCACGGTACTGCTGGTGCCGATATTTATTATTTGTACAATCTGGTTACATCATCGTTGAAAACTGTTTGTTCGTTACAGACTGTACCTTGTATATATCTTGTATAACATGGAAAATGCCAACCACTGTCAAAACGATTAACAATAAAATGTAAAAACATTCCCAGTGATGCCCTTACTCTCAGACCATGTCACTGTGCAGAACCAAAAACAGACTGCGGTATTAAATTTGTTCATTCAGTGAAGGCCAGATTTAGGACTTACAATTGATTTCAGCATCCATTTTAAAAATCAAAAGCTGGCAGAAAGAGAGAGGTCCAACTACACATAACAAATAAATGTGCAGAAAATTAAAAATAGACAGTTTCACCAGTTTTCAACATCTCTAAATGACAGCTTGTTATATATAACTTGTCATGAAGCTGTCATATATAACGTGTCAATAATCAACAGTCAGTTTTATTCATAGGATGATACGTTTTAATTCAAAACATAATGAAAAATAAATCATTTCTCCTGTCCATCGTTGACAAGGTTTTCATGTTCACATCTCGGCAACCCTTGTTCACATCACATCATCTTATAAAACTGATATTTCCAAGAGCATCTGAAGGCAGCAGGAGGCAGTTGGTAAGTTAGGCTGACTCAGTTGCATATTCAAATGTAATTATTATTACAGTGGCTGAAAGGTTGACTGTACCAAAGTAAAGTTAGCAGGAGAAGAAAAATGTGCCCATGACATGTGATCAGCTTATGATTCTCGATATGAAGCTGGATGTCCAGCCCACAGCACAACCAGCTAACAGCATGAGTCTTTCTCTCCTCTTAACATTTTGGGCGTTTCATGTCGGCCCACAGGTCGACCAGCCCTCCGGCACAACTCCTGACGCTCCAGATGGCCAGTCCGCCCCTGGTATACCCACCACGTCAGATTTTACACCTGATGATGGAGTCACGGGCCAGGCAGTACAGATAGTGCTGACACGTGTAACAGTGTGTATAGATGTATCATATAGTATGATAAATGTAGATAATGTAGTTCATTATTTAATTAACCACTTATTTATTTATACATTATTTAATTAACCACTTGTTTATTTATTAATAGTACTTACTGCAGGCCTTTTAAAGTGTCTTTTTTCTGATGTCTTTTATTTTGAATTTGTGGATACTGCTGGAAGATGTGAATTTCCCTCGGGATGATTAAAGTATCTATCTATCTATCTAGTGCTATGGTTGAAAAATCAGTGGAGCTGTCCTTTAGTTATGGAACATGATGTCCAAATGTGTTTAGATAAGCAGATACAATGAAAAAATGTTGTGAATATTGTACTATTATCCCATGACCTGATAGGTGAACTTTTCAGACTTCTTAAGAATCTGTGGGTTACTTTTACTACCAACACTAGGATATATATTTTTTCTCAAATCAGCATCAACGGAATCGTGATAACATGTTGCATAATAGTTCTAGTTAGCTGGCAGAAGCGAATGCTGTCTTTCTGCCAAGTTTTCTCAGAGTGTCACGCTATTTATCATTGTTCCAAAGCCTATAATTTAATGGTCACCACACACTAGTATGAAATGTACAGTGTTTACAAGAAATGTCACAGCCACAAAACAACACCACAATGCTAAAAGGGCATCAAACAGGACTTAGTTTAATTATAAATTATGAGCATGAACAAGTAATTGGTCCTAACACACAGTCAAATTAAGACTCTTTATAACACCAGTATTCTTTTCATTAACATTGAGTTCCCCTGACACCATCAGAAGTCCTGATAAATGTGCATCTGCTTACAAGAACAATTCTGAATTGAATCTGATGAAGCTCACTGTGAATATACTTGCAGAAATGTCCAAAATTAAGTAATCGGTGAAACAAGTTTTTCTCAAGTTATGGTATAGATAAGGCTTAAGGACAGGCAGACACTTCAATGAGGTATCAGGTGTACAGATTTCAAGCCCAACCCCACCCCAAACCTCTTGGCATTTACAGATTAGGCCTACAACAAATGACATGTTTTTCATACCTTGTTGACATGTCAGTAAAAATTCAGAAATAGGGCTTAATTGCTACTTTGCTTAAAATTTGTCTTATTTAAATTGCAGATGGAACTTCCAAAACACACCAGAGAGAGAAATTTAAAGGTTATTTCCTGCAGTTTTCGACTCACTCAGCAGTAAAGGTTTCCAAAACGGTTGAGAAAATCACATTAACACCACATACAATGTTTCATGAAATCCTTACGCATTGGTTTAAACTAGTATGTACATGAAGGCCAAGTTATAAATAGAATGTAAATGAATGACATATAACTACCACATATTTTATAACATAAACAATTCATTTTTTAACAATGGGCTTTTTTCTGCTTGATCACTATGCCATAATCATCACTTTGAAACTGGAGTTTTATATGTACTTGAAAAGATGATTGGACTACAAATACAATGGCACTCAAAGTCCATTTGAAGTTATCAGCGCCACCTATGGGTTAATTTCCACCAAATTTGACATGGTCCCTCAGATTACATGCATACATGTGTACTAAATTTGAATATATAAAGGTAAAACTAAAATGCAATTTATGGTGAATAAGGCCCCACCCAAAAAAATCTAAGCCAATTATAGCAAAATAGTACAAACTGTCAAATTTTGGAAAAAGTACTTTTATGCAGCTTCAAGAAAACAGGGAAAAAAGGGATTTGAAGGATAGGCAGCATAAATTGTTTCAGACAAAACTGAAGCATTTGGCATGGCGTGTATTGGCAAACCGGTTTGGCATAATCAGAGGAATCATTTGACATCCAGCACATACCCAAAGGAAAATTACAGCATGAGCAGCTGTTGTTATTTTTTCCTCCCGATATTTTCAATTGTAGCTATAGCAGACAATGTGCATACAAGTGCTGAATACATTAAGACACTGAATGTTACTTTGGACCCATTGCTGGGCATCTTAACACCATTTGAAACATGTGATATATAGTATCTGAAGAATGTCTGTGTCAATTTTGGTAGCATTTGAATGAATCAGATTTTGCATATTTTGGAAAATAAAGAGTGATAGACTTCTGAATTGACCCGAGGTTGTAGTGTAGCAAATTGTCCTACATTTCAATGGAAGTGCTGGGGGGAAAAAATCAGCTCTCTAGGACCTATGATGCAATTTTAAACTTTTTGAAATTTGGGATGTGAAATCTTTGAAAAATAAGAACTGCTGTTAAAATTCACACCCACTTTAACCAATGACCAAATTTTACGCATTGACTGAGGAATGAACAGCTGCCATGAATCAAATTTCGTATGAAACCATTAAGCCATTTATGCAGCATAAACATTTTCACATTTTTTGTGGCACCTAGTGATGAAATGCAATGCTCTTGAATAAGCGTCTCACATTTCAGATCAATATCTTAATGTGAGTAATGGCAAGTTTTGTAAAATTAGCCTTGCCTTCATATTTTTAAATGCAAATTTGGTGGAAACTGTATCACATATCACAAATCCAAGAAAGCACTTCTTCTGGCTTGGACCAGATGTTATCTATCTGTACTTATCTGTATGTTGTATCAAATAATTAATGCAGATTGCTCAAAATTTAGTGGTGAAAAAACTGTTTTGGACAAAATGCAAAAAAGCGAAATGTCTTTCCATCACACAATATTATTTTTATATGGATAGATTCATCTGGATCCAAAGAATCCAGGAATTTTGAGACTTATGGTTCAAAAATCAAAGGCCCATCGGTGTAATTTATAAGTAGTGGGTGAGATTATCTGCCAAGTTAGGGCACTGTAGCTCTTATGGTTACTGAGATCCAGAAAGTTTAAGGGCACATCAAATGAAGGATAAAGAAACAAAAGAAAAAATGCTAACAAAGACAACTTTGCAGCTTGGAACCCAAAAAAAGGAAAACTTATCTGCTAGGGGCTCATCAACAGTCAAACTTTAACAAAAAACTGACATTAGCCGCTCCTTTTCACACGGTTTGGAAATCAACTAAGCAAAACAGGGCAATGATTGGTGAGCAAGGCGCATGTCTTAAAAATGTAAGGGTGAGGGTTGGGGACCATTTGCTAACAAAGGCAGTACATCTGTAAACTGCTTCAAAAAAAGTGAGTTGTTACTGATTACTAGGCCACACCTCCAAACATATTTGGCTCGTATCAGAAGACTGTACATGCATTAAAATGTATAACATTTTCAAAACAAAAGCAAATCTGTGACATCACCACAGAAACACGAAGCTCAAAAGCCAACGTTACACTAAGCTGAAACGTTACTTTGAAATGAAGCTCTCAGCTTAAGTTGACGCGGGAAGACAATCCCTTTCATTTTCAGTCTCTGTTTGCACATCAGGTGGCTTGCAGTTTTTTCATCCAGAAACACTCCTGGTAATCTGCCTGGGATGTCTGTCAGCCAGTGATCTTGCTTGTCTGGTTAATCTAAAATTCCTACCTGATAATCCCTACTGTCATTTCAGTGTTTGCCACTTTGCCCCTCCACCACCACCACTGTCCAGGCCCCACCTATGGCTCTGCCGAAGGGGGACTTTGGAGTTGCATTAATTCATAGGCTTTTATCCCATACACATTTTTCTTGGAGGGGGGTCAATGCCTTAGATTTTGCCTAATATTTGAATGTCTTTTATGCATCACACTGTGTGTTTTCCCTGATTGAACTAATAGACAAAGAATCGGCTTGAACATCAATACTGCTGCTGTGTAAATCATTACTATTATAATGCAGTATTTGTATGTCTTGTCACATATTCCAGATTGTTTAGAAATAGCCCTGAAAGGGTACAATAGTTTCATTATTGTAGCTCAATGCACATCAACACCACCAGCAGAAAATAGGGACATCACAAAGAATTGCATCAGTCATCCTCATCTATGATTAGCATGTGGTTCACACCAGCTGATTTGGTAACACTATAAAAAAAGGCTATTTTTATATTGGCATCAGTTTTTAGTGTCTAAAACAGGCAGTCTTTGATTAGGCAAAGAAAAAAAATCAGGCAAAAAGTTTTTCCTTCCTTTGAGCACCATGATAAGCCCTTGTCTTTGAAGCAGAGTTCTTCAGCCAGTTGATAGGTGATGTAATTTGAGAAAAAAAAAGTTGAATATGGTCCAAGAGATGATAATGAGTCCCGTGCACCTGGATCCAGAGCTTGTCTAGCCCTACAACTTCAACAGGATTGTTTCAATCCACCAAAGGGCATAACAAAAGTACTAAAAATAATCAGGAGGGCCTTGGGTCACAGTTTTAATATTAAGCTTGAAAAGAACACTTCAACACGTTAACAGTTACGATTTTAAGATAAGTAACAAAATAAAAAGTGCACAGAATTGAAAAAAGGTGCTTTTCTTTAGATGTGGAATTGGGCTTAAGGATGGGAATGAGGAACAGGCCACGTTTGGGTTCAAGAGGTCTGGCACTGGACACCTCCGGCAGTGGCATAGTCGTCTTCTTCCATGTAGTAGTGGTGATGGCTGTGTCTTTTTCTGTTCTCAAAGTCACAGTCCTCCAGGTCAGCATAAATGTAGAGGTCATCGTCCATACTCTCCGGCTGCTCGGCCTCCATCTTTACTGGAAGGTAGTGCTCCAGCTCTTTTAGCTTGTGCTTGGGGAGGAAGTTGGCCTGTGGGAACACCACCTGGTACAAACAACCATAAACAATGTCACTGTGACAGCGGGACAGCTGGGCATTGGCACGCTTACATTAGCCGAACTTTTTGGTTATTGCGTGAGGTGTATGTGTAAAGACAAGGACAATTTCATACCGAAAAATGAATAATAAGGCGTCCCTTCTCAAACGGCCTGCGGTGCATGGGCATCCCTTCATTCAGGACACACTTCTTGTCTCCAGGCTTGATCAAATCTCCTGTAGCATACAAGGGTCACCTCCATCATGAAATTAGCAGGTATTCACCATATTTATCCATGAGGAATGCAGAATAAGTAGTGCTGTCACCACCTCAAATTTTGCTGAGAGCACAATATTGATTTGATTATTTCCTCACTTACTGATTATTTGTTTGCTTACTGAACTTAGATTGTTTTCAGCATCATGGAGCTGTCACTTGTATCTATATCTATATCTATATATCTAATCTATATCTATATATCTAATCTATATCTATATCTATCTATCTATATATCTATAGATATATATATATAGAGATAGAGAGAGAGAGAGAGAGAGAGAGAGAGAGAGAGAGAGAGAGAGGTTGTTTGAAATATCGAGTTGAGATCGAAGCAGACTGAACAAACGCTGTACACACACACACTTTGACACTTCATCTTAATAAAAAGAACCGGCGACAGTTCACTTTCCAGCGGCCCGGTGCCGGCGGATCCCACGCTGT
>OMLB01033470.1:0-18341 GCA_900302555.1 Myripristis jacobus
ACAGCCCCCAGCGCAGAGGGCCCCCACTGAGGAAACACTGGATATATGGGATAAAAGTATATATAAAAGTATAAATAATAATAATATATAAAAGTATATATAAAAGAATATAAAAAAGTATATAGAGAAATTAAAAAAAACAAAAAAAAAAAAAAAAAACATATAAGATTAAAATATATAAGAACAGTAATAAAAGCTAAAATAAATATGTATAAACATATAAGAACATTTAGTTAAAAGCCAAAACAAAAAGTATACGGTATAGAAAGAACATTAAATAAAATAAAAGCCAGGTTAAAATAAAAAGTATATTAAGAACATGAGTTAAAAGCCAAATTAAATAGGTGGGTCTTAGATGCCCTAAGTCTTTCTGTACTTATATTAAACACCTTCATTTTCTTTCATAAGTCTATATCATAGGCTCAGTAGGCAATTTTGTGACTTAGTGCCTCCAGATGGCAGTGAGAGGTAACTGTTTTCAGCATGTGAACTTCAGTATACTGACATCTTGTACCATGATGTCAGTAAACTACACGAGGCACACTCATGTTTACCAAAGTAACAAATCTGGCCTGTAATCATTGTGTACCAAAGATCTAGCAATGTTGAGCTCATGTCTCTGTGGATGGAGCTCTCAAACTGCTGTTTAGGACACTTTTTTCCCTTTAAGCTCTGATTAATCACTTCCTGTGGGTGGTCTCATATGCAAAATCAGAATTTCATTTGAACAAACTGGGCGACTGTAAAATGTCTCAGTTAGAAGTGCTGAGACACTGCTCCTTGTGTTGTCCCATTTTGTCATTTAAGATAGTAATGTGGGTGCATTTTTACATATAAATCTTGATTAGTACAGCTTTAAATACAGGTATCCACAGGTGACTGCCAACATCCATGCTGGCAATGCAATTTGATGTCGTAAGACTGCATATTTCTAGACCATAAAAGATCTACTCTCATAAAAAAGTAACTAGTAACAGTAGTCACATTTTGGTGAAGCTACCCTTTGAAAATACATTGACCTATTTTTGCCTCCTGTCTATCTTTTTGAGGAAAGCGTAGGCCTAACATTCAGCAGTGAAACATCTCCTCTGGGCAGTTTACACCTGGAAAACTCTGATGCATTGCGAGCAGAAACAGCACCTTGGTCATCGTGGAGCTGGGTGTGCAGGTACTGCTGCTTGGTGTAGAACCTGTTGTAGATGCAGTAGACTGCAGCCATCAGGGTTATCGTCCCCATGGCTGCAGCAATGAACAGACCCACTTTGGCATTATCTTTGTATACGTGTGCATCTGCAGGGGCACAAACATGCAACAAACACCATTAGAGGAAGACTTTCCATGACTTAAATAGTCACAAATGACATCTTTTTGTGATATGGCAACCTTTTCTAGGTTAGATATGAGCACTTACATGTTTGCTTTGCATTAACATGGCTGGCTTCCTCTTGTCTGAGAAGGTCCCGTAAGTGCAGGGCTGGATGGGCGTCGGCCTCCTGCAGGGCGCTCTGGGAGCCGCTCAGTGGGAGAACCAGCAGCAAGCAGAGAGCCACCAGGCCGGCCATGAACTCCACTGATACACCTAAGAGCGAGAAATAAATCAGTGGGAGGAAAGAAGTCTGTATTGCTTCTAGGCAAAGGTTTTGTACCAAGAGCTGTGCTACACATTCACCTGGGTGCTGCAACAGGAGCAGGGAGGGAGTTGCCAAGGCTCCCCTAATTAGCAGTTTGACTCAGCACTTCTCAAAACAATAAATCAGTTGTGTTTAGCCACAGCAATGCTTTTCCCACTTGATTACACTGCAAAAAATCTTTATCACAAAAATCTGCCATTGACATGTGGTAATCCCACTTGTATCCAGTGCTAATCAAACTGTTTCCAGAATTTTGTTGAATTAAGTGACATTTTCTTGATCCTAGCGGGCTGATCTGCCTTATTCTGCCTTGCTTCAACATATTTATTCTTGTTTCCAGAAAAAAATTCCTGAAACAACTGAAAATGCACCGGAAACAAGTGGGATTATCTCATCTGACTTGCAATTTTTCCCACCTGTTTTAAGAAATACAAGATTTTAACACTGAATATGAGTCTAAAAGACTTGTTAAGACTTTTGATGTGGTTAAGACCAAAGTCCTACCTGCTCCTGCTGTTGAAAAATACGATTTAAAGTCAATCAGTAACATCAGCGCCACACTCATCCACACGCTTACTATCATGCAAAAGAAAGTCTTGTTTAATATGAATCTTTTCCTGCGGTTTTTACCTGAAGTTGAAGGCAGGATGTGTTGGTTCTTCGTGTTGGGTGTGTCTCTCTCCTCTCTGCTTCTCTCCGGCTGACTGAAGTGAATCCAAGACAATTAAACTGCATCCAAGACAACTAAACTCCCCAGACTCTTGTGTTTCCAAGGGGAGATCCTTAAGCACTGATGCACACAAGACCATGGACACAGAAAAAGGCAGTGACGTCATTTAAGAGCCTTAAAAATCTTATTATATGGGCTGTTGTATTCATTCGACCTGTTGATTTCACAGCAGTTTTTAAAGTCTAAACTAGAGAACTAAACCAGAACTAAACTAAAGTTTAGTTCTGGTGCAGTTCTTTGTAAGATTTAAAATTAAATTTGTTAATTGCTCACACTGAGCCAGCCGTATTATTTTTCATGCACAAGCTGTGGAACAGTTGTTTTATCTGAGGTTGCCCTGGGTAACAGAGGTTAGATCTTTTAATAAACAAGAAATATGAGTAGGAACAACTGTCAAAAGTAACAATAACAGCGAATTGTGAAACATTTTTGAGGGAGTTAACATCCTAATTGTAGTATCCCATGGATGGACAGAAAATGCTTTAATGTGAGTGCAACAGAGCACTCTGCCGATGCAGGGCAGTACTGCAACAGTCTGAATATGTTTAATGTTGAAGTCCAAACCAGTATTATAAGATTGGTTAAAGAATAATTCCAGTAAAAACAAAAACAACAAACAAGAAATATTTTTACCAGCACCAGACTATATTCTATAGATTTATATCTAAAATATAAAAACTTGAGATAATCCTGTGGGCAGAGATATTAAAACACAAACATCATTAAAAGTACATAAAGAAATGATCCAATATTTTTAATTTCTGTCCATTCTGTAAGCATCCAGCCGATCCAATGCATTTCTAATCTGGAGCTCAGATGTAGATGCATGAAAATATTTGATTCAAGATGGGCATTTCAAAGTGTTATATTAATTCTATGATTTATTAGTCTAAGGGGCTATATCCTTCCTCAGTCTCATCCTTAACATCAGTATGCAAAGTGGTGCGCCCTCCCATTTGAAGCTATGAAGTATTATTTTGCTGCAGTAGCCTATATTAGAACACTTAATACATTTTCTTATCTCCTAGTGTTACTTCACACAGGCCATCACATAACACAATATTTCAGTGATAATTACAATATAGTTGGTTCTAGTAATCAAAGCATAGTTATAAACTTTCTACTTGACATAAAATCAAATAAACTTTTGACCTTTCACTGCTGGTTTACAATATGGCAAACAGGTAACAACGGACAGGGCTGAGTAGTCATCTTAATATTGTCATGCTTGGTCTGCTGAGGTCACTGGTTTGCAAACACCTGGCAGTAACAGAGGGCCACTGCTGCACTGCCAGAGTGAGGAGCTGCTAAAACGACCAGCACAGAGTGTTCAAGGACTGCTGGATATGAAAGAAATGCAGAGAGTGTGCTCAGTAGTCAAAACAGAGCTGTGAAAGCCAGGGGCCACATCAGGTCAGACAGTAAACCTGCAGAGGTCTTCATACCCTTGAACACTGCGAGGCACACAATGTCTCAGGCCGCCCACACTTTTACTCTGCAAAGACAGGCTGCCTGATTTCCACTGGCACACTCAGACAGAGACTAATATCTGCCCACACCAGTCAGTCAGTCAGTCAAAGCTGGGATGTTGAGTCACAGAGCGAGCTGGTAATTTCAGTAGAAACACTTGTCACTCAGGCAGATGCACTGTTACAGCCCTCTAATGATGCAGGAACAAGCCTGTGTGTGCCTCAGGTCAACCCTCAGTGTGACTGCAGAAAGGTTACAAATGTGGCCTTCATTGTAAACACTCTTTTGTTTCTGACTAGATCACATTTTACACCATGAATACGATGAATGCATTTTTTTTTTACCTCAAACATTTGTCTATTTTGGAGTATTTTGAAAGATGCATTGTTTACACTGGTGTATGTAATGCACATGCTGCTGCTGAACATGCACCTGTACATGTGAACGATGAGGGGACCCAGTATGCCTTGTGTGCATTATAGCGCCACTAGTGGTCACACACTACACTGGGTTAACGTCATGCATACTGAGCAAACCTGCTGCACAGTGAATCAGATGTATCTACTAGGGCAAATGTACCGCCGCTGTATTTTTTGGTCCACTCCTCAATATAAACTTTCATGCATTAAAAGAAAAAAAAGAAAGAAAAGAAAATCAAGCTGTGAAAAAGCTGTCAGTACAGTGCAATTGTATATTTATTTGTAGTTACAAAAAAAAAAAAAAAACAGCTCAGATAAGCTCTGACCTAAATAAAGCTTTCAATCTAATAACAATACAGACAGATCTTTACTTTTTCCATACAATTGGCAGCATCCTGTCACACAAATACTGCTGATGAAAAAAAACAAAACAAAAAAATAAAACAGTTCAAGCTGCATTTTTAGAAAGGAAATAGAAACTTAAATACACTAAGAAAGTTGTAAAATAAAAGCTTACAACTATACATATTGTGACAGCACTGACATTATTTGACATTCTCTCAAAAATGAGATTTATACAAACTTGGAGACTACATACTCTTGTGGAATTTATCTTGAGGGCAAATAAGTTTTTAAAAAACCAAAACATGTCTGAAAGAAAGCCCTTCTCCATTTTGTTCCATCACCCTCACTGACACACTGCGCACATGAAGGCACTTAACATTGGTTCTTGTACATTTAACAGCATCAAGTTCATCAGTTAAAAAGGAGTCCAGTAAAACTGTAACCATTTTTGAAAAACTACAAAAGTACATATGACTATTCAGAAAAAGGGCTGTGAAATACAAAAGCAGAGTAAGAAACTGTTGGGATTATTAAGGATACTGTTCAAGGATACTGATAAATCTTTAACAGCTTAATTACATCAAGAGGTGCAGCTAAATTTGATGGAAATCTGAGGTTTTTCCAGCCCTTTTTAATGACGTATGCAGCTTGCTTCCACCTAAACCCAAACTGCATGGTGACAATTGACAATTCATTTCTCAACCTGTCATGTACAATGCTCTTATGAGCATTTCCAATAAACAGAAATGACAGAAAATCCAAAATGAATGAATTCAGTTCCACTTTCATTTGTGCTTGAGTTTTGTTTTTGTTTTTGTTTTTTTACACATCAACTATATACATATTTACATTACATGAAATCTGAAAACCGTCATGTCTCTGTCCCTCTGTAGTACCTGAACCGTGTCATCACTTGATCGATCAGTTCAACAAAGATCAGGCTGCTGACAGCCCTCGTGCCTGTGTACCTCCATGACCTTGCAGTATTGATCAGCAGACTTTTCAATACACTTATTTTTTCCTCCAACATCAAAATATTAAGCATGGCAGGATGACAGGAAGTTGTGTTTTCAGACACAAGTTCCTGTCAAAAAAACATTTACAGAAAATACCATTACACAATCATAGTAAAACTAAATCAAAAACAAATGCATCAGCAATTAGATTATATGGCTTGTAGAGAAAACTTTGACATTCATGTGTATAGATGGATATGGATATTTTTCATGCACAATATGCTACACAATACAGGTATATGTGGATAGTCCTTGTAGTAAAAGCTTGATGGCTCTGCTGACCCTCTGAATCTGTTAGTGGTAACATCACTGTGGCACAGACACACTGATATATTCACAGCAGAGGTGAAACATAATGTCATAACGCTGGAACGACATTAAAATGGTGTAACGATGCTGGTTGTTTCACAAACGACAAAAGAGCAGGCTGCAGAATTTGTGTGAAATCATACCCAGGAGACAAAAAATGAACACACAGAAGGTGACATATTCCATTTTTTTCCTAATAAGGTTTTCTTGAGTTTTTCATTGTAGCTGTAGTGGCTATAAGGCTGGCAGTGCCTGGTAAGCTGGTGTAGGATAGTAGGATGTGATGCATGTAACGCTTGTGTTTGTTTCTGCTCTCTCCTGTTATTTCACAACTTTGTTCTGATTCACTGTTGACTGTTGACTGTTCGAGATCTTTGTAGCCTCATTCTTTGAGTCACATTTGGTCTATTTAAAATAAAACACCATGAACACATACAATAAACAAATGTTCATGGCAATGACATGAAATGTTTGCTCAACAGAAATGAGAAAAGTTAAATTAAAATTTTAAAATGTTAATTTTGTTGAGAACTGATGACCTAAGTAGCAATAACCTGAAATGATCCAAAAAGTCTTTTGTGTAAGACTGCTTAAAATGAAACAAAGGAAAGTTTTGTTTGGCTTGCAGCTAAAAATTCAGTGTGTAAATCAATGGCTCCTCCACATTAAGTGCAAAAATTGTGATTAATTTTGAAAACATTATTTTTTTAAAAAGACCACTGGACAATTATTATCTCCAAAACAACAGGTCTGGCATATCATGGATTTGCTCAGACTGCTGCTGCCACTGATCCAAGCTGTGAATGTGATATTCTTTCATTTGAATCTTTGCAAATTTGCTGTGGACATTCATGACCCCTAGAGGAGGAGCACTTGCATTACTCGCTGCAAACAGTGATAGAGGAGGCACGTTATAACCTTTGCACTGCTGGGCAGATCAGGAGGACTGAGCGACTTCATTACTGGGGCAGCAACAGTAAATTCAAACAGTAAGTCTCCCATAGGTTGGTCAAACTGTTGAGCCAGATTAGCAACAAAGTCACAAGGTGTCACTGAGGATTCACATTGTTTTGGGGATATAATATTGTGCCATTTAAATAATGACCCTTTTCCTTGAAGAGAATCCGCTGCTTTTTTTTGGTGCCAGAATTTCTGCTAGAAGTTGGTTTGGAATGAGAACTGCCTGCCATGTTCTCTGAAATCATTTTTTTTCTGTTACAATGTTTAGCAGAAGCAGCAGTTTCTCTGTATTATTTCTTCAATAAAAAGTGACTGACCGACTTTTGACTTATTGCTGTGAACCATTTCTGGCCTGATGCACATTAAGAGTCCAGCAGCCTAAGTGGAAACAGGAGCGGGAGTCCCATTCCTCTGGTCCAGCTCTGACATGTCAGTCATGGGGGTTTCACACTTGTCATCAGTGCTGACGAGGCTGTACTGACCAATCTCTGCGTCTCTGGACTCTGGCTTCGCCCTGTCCTTCAGGAAGGAGTGGATGAGCACCAGCGGGACAGGCAGCGTGGCAAATATGATCAGTAAAGACAACACGGCCAAGGCCCAGCCAGGGTACTGCAGGGACACCTCAGAGGCCTGAAAAAATAAAAATAAGACACATGAAAGTCTACCATAACTTACTCTTATACCGCTGGATATCAATTTGTTCAAGGACTTCCAGGTTTCAGTTTTTGTTTTTGGTATACACACTTTAACTCCAACTGCCTCATTTACAGCTACTTACTTTTGTGTTTTACTTTTTGCTAGCATTTCCCAGAATGAACAAACTATAACAAATATGAATGAACTTGCTGCATTCAGTGGTTTGATGAGTAGGTGGAGACAGCAATAGCAAGAGCAAAGTGCTACATCCAAGAAAAAGTGAGAGACCACAATGGACTGCAGCTGCCAAAACACTATTAGTGGAGATATGGGTATTTCTGCTACATTTACAATGGATTTACACCCAGATGACTGTTGAATGTCAGAAAAACTGACACCAAATACTGATGTTTACCATTTTGAAGTTTCGGATTGCTGTCAAACTTCACTGAAACGACACTAAAATGTCAACATAACATCACACCTGTCTGGCCAATTACCTACAAGAATAAGAAAAATAAACCACACAACAAAACGAGTCTGACAATATGAGCTATTATATTTTAAATTGTTTTAGGACACATTTTTTTCCCATAATGTCACTCTTCATACCGTCTCTTGGTCCCAGGCCATATATCTGGGTGGGTTGATGAACATGCGGATCATGCTGGCTCCCAGCAGCCCCAGCATAGCAAGCAGGCATACGTATTTCCAAAGGTATTTGTAAACCACAGTGGGGCGCCAGCCCAGCATCGCCTCAATGTCGTCGAGGAACCTTTGTAAACACAAAGCAGTGAATGTTTAGTAATTAGAGACATTTTGTAGCACACACTGACAGCTCAAGGCCTTCAAATCTTCCCAGAATTTAAAGACAGTGTTTCATAGTTTCACGATACGATATCTCACCTATCAGCTCCATAAATCCAAGACACACTGAGCGTCTCAAAAACCACGACAATGATGAGGGGCAGAGTGGCAGAGTAGTCATCAAACATGGTCACAAAGTAGTTCCCGCAGCGCTGGGTGAACAGCAGGCCAATCAGAAAACCAATAACGCAGCTGAACACTGTGCAACAAGGGAAAAATATGAGACACAGAAATTTAAAACAGTAGTCACTGGACTAACTGCATACATCATCATCATAATAATAATAATCACTACATCCAGTCCATCTCATTTTTAAATTTTAGAAAAACCTTCACAATGAATCTTATTTGTTGTAGGAATATCATTTATGACTAGTGTTTACCTGTGAGCTTGGTCTTGTTCCTGGCCAGAGTTTTAAAGGTGTCTGTCAAGGGGGCAAGGATGCCCTCCATAGTGCCAAACATGGTGCTGAGGCCCAGGTTGAGCAGCATGAGGAAGAAGAGTGCCGACCAGAAGGGGCTGCCAGGCAGCTGCGACATGGCCTCCGTGAAGGCGATGAAGGCCAGGCCCGTCCCCTCCACACCCTGGGAACAGGGCAGGTCAACAGAAAGGAGGGAATAAAAATGTATATCGTATATACATTTCCAATTTCAATTTCTTCAATTAACACAACACCAACAGATCTTGGGATGTCCGAATAACAGAGTAAAAGAGTAATGGTACTTAAAGTGGTAACAGTAAAAGATGTGTTCTCCTAGACTCAAGATTCAAGATTAACTTAATTGTCCCACAAGGTGGGAAATTTGTCATGGGCTCTTCACACATGCTACAGCCATTAAAAAGACAGCAATCAGCATCATACATTCAACATCAAACGTAAAACAATGACAGTCAGTTGTAATAAATAATTGAAAAGATTTAAAAGATTCTACAACAGATAAATAAAATCAAATCAAAATAAAATCAGGTGCTCAATGCCAGTGCAAACATGCACACAGTGCCTCCAAGCTTATTTACCACTATTTAAGAGCTTAATATACACAGGGATAAACGAGTTTTTAAACCTGTTCAGTCAGTGAGGAACTCTGAACCTCTTGCCAGAAGGCAGCAGTTCATATTCTGAATGTAGGACATGTGATGGACCATTGATTATCTATTAGCCTGCTTCAGAGTGGCCTGATCAAAAATCTTCTGCAGGGGTGTGCGATTTTTACCACCCATTATTTTCCACAAAGTCTGAGTCATACGTATCAGTTTACTTTTAACTGCACAGACAGGTTACCAAACTATACTGTGATACCATACCTGATCAGGCTAAAATGTTAATCCACACAAAGAAAAAACTTAAATGAAACTTAACTAAAAACATATCACTTAAGAAAATGGATTTTACACCATGAATTTCATCTTTACCTTCTGCATCTCTTTTTCAATGTCACAGTCGGTAAAGGTGCCTGACACCTTATCACTGTACTCTTTAAACCAGGCCCTGTAGTCCTCAAGGGCCAAAGAAGTGGGATCAGAGAAGTTGAAACGGGGCATCAGGTTCCTGTCCTCTCCACTGAAAAACAGCTCTGACAGCTGTTTCGCATTACTAGGAAAAACACAAAAGACACAAGTAAAGATGCAGCCAAAATATTGTACATTAGGGATGGACAGACAGAGCTGATCAATAACCCTTCCTCTAATTTCATCGTGGGGTACTAATGTTTTCTTGTAAATTGCATTTCAGTTTTAAGATGTAGTGTGTGCGATCCTTCACTGAAACACACCTGACTACACACTCCATGACCTTTCCTTTGGCGCGGAAGCCCAGCACAGCAAACACCACCAAGGTGGCCAGCACAGAAGTGAGGAAATTGATGAAGGAGACAGTGAAGGCATCGCGGTGGCAGTTGTTGTTCTTGGGATTGTAGGAGGAGTAGGCAATAATGGATCCGAAGCCAAGGCCCAGGGCAAAGAAGACCTGCGTGGCTGCCTGCCGCCACACCTGCATGTCCGCCCAGATTTCCAGCTGTGAATGCATTCACAACAACAGGTACATCAGGGACACCTTCACGTTTAGCTCTCTTGTCTACACCCAACCAGGCAAACTAACTGCAGATACCTTGGGGTAGAACATATGGGTGATGCCCTCAAAGGCCCCGTCCAGCAGGAGTCCTCGGATGAGGAAGCACAGCAGCACCACGTAGGGGAAAATGGAGGAGAAATACATCACCTTGGAAGAGAGAGGGGATGAGTACATGAACAAATGATCTGCAATAAAATCACTGGCACAGACCAAGAGATGAACTTGGATCTACAACCGACAGGAGTCTCAAATAGCATCAGATATTACAAGCACCCTCCAAAATCAATACAGTCTGCTCTCAGGATGCACGTACAGAGCGATAACACTAACAGCTAACCAATCCATAATCTGTCTAGTTGTACCCCTCCTCCATCGGGGTAACTGACTCTTAGGTTTATCTGGCTACTTAGCAGGTGTCACTTTTAGGACTGTGGTTTATAATTGTTTGCAAAGTTTGATGCTGCTGCTGCACTTGAAGTATCTAGTGGAAAAATAGAGCTATCTGAGCATGAATCAAACACATAAAGTCCTCTCAAGAGAGCTCCAGTATTAGCAAGGGAAGCCCATAATCCTCCAGACGGCAAAATATTTTGCTGGAATGCTCAAGGAATCCAGGGGCACACTACACAACACCAGCAACAGCAAAGCAGAAAAGGTGAAAGTCTTCAAGTGGCTTTTTATTGCATCAACTCCAGCACCTTTGTCTCACTGTTCTGTGATTCTGTTTTTTCTTGGTATCAAACTGTGCTTAAATGCTTAGAACTCATAACCTTTTAACACTTCCTTTAATTTCTTATACTATATTCCCTTTGTGTGCTTATGCTCTATTTTTCCCCTGTTGAAACCAACTGCATTTGCTGCGACAATGACCTAAATTCTCTGCAGGGATCACATAAGTTTCTTCTAAACTAATCTAAACATGGATGCAACTCTATGCCACCACTTCTTACATGGCTCTTGTAATAAACTCTAGACACTGGATGTGCAAGATGATACTTGTAAGAAAGATTAATGTCAGTTCAGATGAGATTCAATTCAAAATTGCCACTCTCTTTCTCTAATCTGGTTCTACTGCAGCTGAATTGATTAGGTGTTTGAGAAACCACTTTATTTATTCAAAATTTACCAAGTGACCCCCCAAATCCCCCTGTGACTCAATGAGATAATCCACTGATTTATCAAATGAAGGGCATCTTACGCCAGTGGCAGACATTCTAGAAATTCTTTTGGCCGAGGGACCCCTGACATCTGAAGCCAACTCATGACCAGGATTTGACCAAACTCGGTCAAACACAGTGCTAATCAAAATTACAAACAACCACATGCAGCATTTTTGTGCTTCAACTAAACATTAAATTATACTGCCAAGAATGATTTTTAGTGACCAAACCCTTCATACACTTTTTTTTTTATTATAACTAAATAAGTGTCACCCTATCTCATGGACAGGATAAGACATTGTGTTAATTTAAAACTTGCTCAGTCACTACCAGGTCAAATTTGTAATTCATCATTGAGTGCACCATGACTCAATATGTCAACACTCAACTGGGGCATTTAAAAGTAAAGTTAAATAAACTTCAAATACTTTGCATCACTTGAGCTTTGCTCATGCTAATCTTTTCAAACATGGAGGTCTGAAAAAATGCACATACACTGTACATTTAGGTAGCCAGTTTTAGTAAAAGTCTACATCCTCGTCTATCCTCTAACTAACGCTGCATGGTAAATAAAAACGAAAAAACAGACTGTGGGAGGTTTCTAAGCACAATATTTTTGTGCATTACATTTTACATTTGAAGCATGTAGCCACACACAATAAGCACAAAGTGAATAAAGTGATTCTTCCTCTACCTCCGCAGACATTTACTCTTACACAGGTATTCATAATCAGACAATAATAACAGACAATGCTGAATGAATACTGGACTTAATATGTGCAACTGTGGATTTAAAATAAACACACCCAAATAAATATTTGAGGAAAGAGCAGCACGCTATGTTGGTACTAAAGAAAGTACAAAGAAACCCAGCTAAAGAAAATAATAGACTTCCTGCTGACAAACTGTAAAACTGACACTGTAAACCTGGCATGTTTAAAACACTATCTGTAACTTAGCTAGCCACTAACTTAGAAATACTTCTCAGTCAGCCAGGTGCAGTGTTATAAGACAGATACCTTGACAGATGTTTTGATTCCCTTGAACATTCCCAGGCACACGATGGTCCAGGCCGCCAGCAGACAGCAGGTGATGTAAGGGTTAAAACTGCCTGTGTCATCTATCGAGTCTGTGATGTTCAGGGCCGTGCGGTACCAGAAATATGTGGTGGGGGAGCTGTCTTCACATTCCTTTACTGGAGTGAGAAGAGAGAAATACATACTCAATTTCTATAAAATGCAGATGTTACCAGTGACTTTTGCTAGTGTGTTTATAATGCTCTGAACCGCACTGTTCATGTCTGTCAGCTTGCCTTTAAAGAGTGAGAGATGGTGAGTACTCACCTGTCCTGTTCCCCTGTGCTGGACACTGTTCCCAAGGTAAAGGGTACTGAAATGAGTTCCCAAGGTAGAAAAGACTCCAGGCAAGGATCACGTTGTAGTAAAGGGCCACAAAGAAGCACACCTGGGACATTTGAGAACAAGTTTACCAGGTTTACCATGACCTGAGGAACCTTAAACAGCCATGTTCATAACCCTAGACATGATTAAGTCCAAAAACTGCTAGTCATTCTTAAAAGAAAAAAAATCCACCCTAAAACACTGAAGCACTATCAAAAAGAGCAGCTGGCAAGGTATCTTGCATTTGGCGTACACTTCAGATTCCTGTGGATAACTGGCCAGTGAGTTTGAGGTCACTTTGTAATCCATCCAGTGTAACCACAATGAAGCTTTATAGCTGAAAAAAAGTTCTGCTATCTAAAACATCAATGGAATTAGGTTTTGGCAGTCAGACGCCAAATATCTAAAAGCAAGGGCTTGTATCTAGAATTACAATTTTGCTCAACAGTCATAAGGAAGGCAACAAACTACATACTCCACTTCTTTGGCCCACCCTCAGTTTCTTCCATTTGTTTTTCTGGTAAAGTTTTCCTGGGTCTTATTCCTTGTATGCTGTAGAGTCAAAAACTTGGGGTGCTGGGTAAGCAAGGCTCTATCAGATAGGTAGGCCTGGTATGTCCTTGTTATTGTGCGTTGTGTGTTTGTTTCTGTTCTCTGCTGGCTCTGTCGTGACCTTGCTCTGATTAATTGTTGACAGTTACATCTACATGGGCTCATTTTGTTTGTAAAAAGTGCCTGTGATTCAGAGTTCAATAGATCAGTTTGAACTTGATAGCCATTCTCAGCGTCTTTTTGTAATCTGAACAGCTGGCTACAGCTCCACAGCACTGTTAGCTCTCCACTCACTTTTTCTTGACTGGAACAACTTTCTACAGTATCACTACTGCTCTCTCTGCCTACTTGCATACAGAGGGAAAATAAGGTATACTACAAAATAACCCCTGGAATGCACTCATCATCACAGACTGATGTGTAGTGCAGCAAGAGTATGTGAAGGCTGACTTCAAATTTAACCACTGGCATCTTACCACACAGCTGGAGTAGCCGATCCCTGCAAGCCTCGGGGAGATGCACTTCCACACTCCGATGCTGCCCTGTCGTATGGCCTGGCCGGCAGCCAGCTCCAGAAAGAATAGAGGGATTCCCACAACAAGCATGAGCAGCACATACAGAAGGAGAAAAGATCCTGATAGAGAGAGAAGAGATATGTTGTGAATGACCAGCAGTAAAATCAACAGTACACTAAACACATCCAAAAACAAAAAATGACGACAATGTGAAGTTCAACTTAACGATGACTGACAAGTCTGAGTCCTCACCTCCTCCATTCTGGTGGCACAAATATGGAAACCTCCAGACGTTGCCAAGCCCAACACTGAATCCCACCTGGGCCAAGAAATACTCCATTTTACTGTTCCACCCATCTCTGGCAGGGGGCTCAGATGTATCCTGCTGCGCGCTCTCCTCACCAGCGACAAGGCTACCCTCCGGCTGTGGGGCTCCTGTCCTGCCATCATCATCATCAGGCAAGGGCCGCTTCTCCATCTGAGGCAGGAGATTAAAAAAAACTGATAAAAAACATGGAAGTCGCCACTTTACTAGATGAAGCAAGAGTGTAGCTGGTGAGGCCAGATGTCAAGAGGCAAGACTCTTCACACATTTCCACTTCTCATCAGCATCACCTTTGATGGAGGGGCACTGCTTCCAACCAATCAAACCCAAGTACGGCAACAGCCAATTATGGTGTTTACTCATGGTGTGCCACAAATAACTATTCCGGCCTCCGCAAACAACGTGGCAGTGCTGATTTACTCGTTCTCTGTCCACAGGACCGGGTAATTAATTGCATTCACACTCCACTGCAGGTGTAAAACCGGTTAGGTGGGGAGAAGGAAAACCAACAGAGCGGTTTATCCCAAAGAACAAGACAGAGAAACACTATTTTACTCAGTTCCAACAACATTAATACAGAGAGTAGCTGTTCACTTCGGTGCACCTGATATGAGAGAATTTCCGGGGGAAGCACAACAAGACAGCCGAGCATCCATAAACCAGCCGACCAGCTTTTGTTGACACGGGGAGCCCACACCCAGAAAACAGATAAATTATTTCACAGTTCATCTTTCTGACAGGGCCAACTGACCTGAACACGGGCACTTTTCGCTGACGAAGAGGCAGAAAACCCGTCGAGATGGCGGAAAAGGAGGGATAAGACTATAATCTGTAGTCTTCCTCAGTGCACGGAGAAGCGGAGCACGTGCAGCGATGTTGAGCCGATTGTCAGTTGGACGTGAGCCGCGTCGCGAGCCCTCTTACTCATGTAAACACTAACTTTGAGCTGTTAGAGATATTAAAGCTGCAGAGTTTGTGGAAAGAGGCAGAATTTGCAATTACATCGGAGCTGAAAACGACGCCGCGGCTCCACATCCGCCAGAGAGCAGCGCTGCGCGACCCGCCGTGTGTTCGCTGTGGCTGATGGTTTTCCTTCCGCATGATGCAACGGTGAATGAACAGCGCCCACATTGCAGGAGCGCCTTTAAGCGCTATCGGAAATACTGCAATTACGACTTGAACGGCAAGACCCCGTAAAAGCCTCTCATTTGGACATTACCGTTAATCTACTGATCTATCTGATAGACGCCCACTTTTCTTAATAAAATAAAGGGTAGTACAGAGCCAGGGTATTTTATTACATTATAGTGCAAACTACAATTAAATGTAAGTTGTAGAAAGCAGCAGTTCACAGTTTTTCTTGGAGGTCGTTGTGGTTTAGGGCCTGAGCCAGCGGCCTGCAACAAAATGTGGGGTGGCAGCATTGACGGGCTCTATCAGCTGACTGCGTAGATTATTTGAAGTGGTCAGTGTGACCTTTTGGACAGTGACAGCTGCTGTAGAGACAGGTGCTAATATTATGTTTCACTTCCCTCCGAAATTTCGCAGTCTGTAGTCAAATGAGACATTGCAGTAGCCCTAATAGAAAGTTCGTGTACTCAATATTTTGTCTAAGAACACATCCAAACGTATTTGATGGATATTTGGTTGTTTATACACTACCAAACTATATTGCATTATAGTTAATGAACTTTAATTATTTTCTACAATACCACTTGAACACGCGACTAAGTGTTAACTGGTCTGTTCATGGGAAATCCGAGCGTACAAGGAGCACTTGAACGTATCACGAACCTCCTCCCCTAGCTGTTTAATGGGCTTTACAAGCTGGCTGTAGTACGCTACCCAGTGATGTGATTTGGTCGTGGATGTGGCACCACGTCACTGTTTTGTTTTTCGTTGTCTTAAAGCGTACTGGCCAAATTATCCGACATAAACAGACTCACTCCGGGTAAGAGAGGGAAAGCTGGGTCTGTGGCTTGCACCCACACGAGGCTACCCCGGCTTGCCAGTCAAATGCAACACGTGGCAAAACAAACATGCCAAACATTCCCTCTTTAGTTTGTGACCCACTGACAGCTTTAATATATTAGGCTATTAGAGGAATGTCATTCTGCTGGTTAATTTACCCGGTTTTAATTTGCAGGGGGAAAAAAACGTAGTGACGAAATGTGTGGGGAAAAAGGCTGATGCAACACTCTGCTCTGGCTGACCATCAGCTGCACAGTTAATAGAGCATAGTCCTTACCGCCTGCTAACTAATTTCAGCATCCCTGTGATCACATAATCCAAAAGATCACACTGTTTTGTGTTTTCTACAAATTAAGAAATATCCCTAAATGCACTCCAGTGCAGTTGTCCCGCAGGAGTGAGATTAAAGGCGACCTCACTGCGCGCGCCCGCACACACATACACACACAGTGTGCCACGTATGCCCCTGCACGCTGCACGAGAGCCAGAGCCACTGCCTTCACCAGTCCACGAGAAACAGGATCCACAGGCACAGGAAATAATGTCATGCATTTATTAAAAGGAATAAATACCTTCTAGTGCAAAAATTCCCTAAGTCCCTCTAAAATTTTCCAAATGTCCTCAAGTCAAAGTCAAACAGACGTGCTGGCACTTCTCTCCACTCCGTCTTATTTGACTCCACTGGTGGGTCACATGGACTCTTGCAGGCACGTTTGTCTCATCCTATCAGGGAATGTTATGAAATATGACACCTTTCCCACTTTCTTCCAGGTGGGGAACTTTATGTGCATGTGCATTTAAAGCTAAGGCTAGACAGGTGTGTAACTGTCACACACTGTGCACTGTCCCTCCTCCTGTGAGTGCAGAGTAACTGCCTGCTGCTTTAGGCTACACTTTATGTGTTGCAGCCAAGATGGCGTAATTGCATGTTGTATGTGGCTATTTTGCAACCATCCGGTAGGAGACAGGATCCTTTAATTGTAACACACTTTTGGATTAAGAAATTTTAAACTAGTGTGCTATAAAGTGCACAGAAAAATCCATTTATGTATTTTGAATAGGCCCCTTACTCAATTCTTGAAACAGTAAATCAAGAGTTATGAATTCCTCCTTGGTTTTACCTTAATTTGATACATTTTATAATGCTATTCCTGAATTCATCCCTGAAATACCACTTAAAACATAAAATCATGACTTTGTACCTTAATGGAGAATAACATTTTCAGTCCACTAGAAAGGCATTTTAAATGTTTTCAGTTATCTCTGAAATGGTATATTATGAAATATCATCCCCTATAAATAAAATGAATTGATCCTATTAACAGCAAACACTGCCATACCCTTGAAATATGCTGTGATTTTAAAATTCATTTGTGTTCAGTCATGTGACATTAACTGGCTCAATCTTGAAATTAAGACCTCATTAAGAAGTATGGTGTGTTTGCAGGTAAAAACAAACACATGCCAAACAAAAGTTTTGTGTATCATAGCAGTTGGTAGGGCTAGGGTTGGCTGTTTTGGAGTCCAATAACCATCCAATGAAATTCATGAAACAAGATTACATCAACAACTGGAGTGTCCCATGTGGGTTTGGTGTCATACAAACAGCAAAAACTTCATTGGTAACCTGAAACGAATTACATAAAAGCAGCACTGTGTAAGGCCAGCTTAATTTATTGGAACATGCCTATACATGTCTACAGTGCAAATTTCCTCAAATTTGGCTCTAATGTGTGTGCATGAGAAAGAGAGAGAGAGAGAGAGGGAGAGAGGGAGAGAGAGAGGGAGAGAGGGAGAGAGAGAGAGACAGAGAGAGAGGGAGGAAGCATAAGAAGCAGACACAACTAAAAATAGAACAAAAGGGTGGATAATAAGTTTAGACTGCATTGTTTATGTGGACTATAACATGAGTTTTTATGTGTTTACACACACACACACACACACACACACCCCCCCCCACCTC
>OMLB01033474.1:0-11692 GCA_900302555.1 Myripristis jacobus
TTGTAGCATTTGTCCCTTGTTGCTCAGGTTGTAGCCTCGCAGTTCTGGAAGCTTCGGTGGGACCTAATTATATAACTTGTGAGGAGCTCTATATTGTAGATTTCTCTTTCCCTTGGAGGTATTATCTGTAAACCACTGGCATACCAGCTTTTTATTGTATCTCTGCTTGATAGTTAACTGTTTCAGTATTTTGTAGGGGAGCCGAGTGCCGCCTGGTGGGTCAACCACAGGGTTGAGGTCCCTTCACTGCATGCTGTGACTTGAAGCACTGCGATTGGGTTTGCTGTGACTGTGTGTGTGTGTGTGTGTGTGTGTGTGTGTGTGTGTGTGTGTGTGTGTGTGTGTGTGTGTGTGGTGAGTGTTTGTACCTCCAGACACTTGTCTCCTTAGTCTACCTCTATTTGGCAGCCTCAAGCACCATGTTGTTTTTAATTAGTATTTGACAATTGTATTTTTACAACACTTGAAACAGTTAATTTATCAAAAGAATCAAATATTTGTTGAAAAATATGCTTTCCTTCAAGTACACACTCGTAGAGTAGCTTACCTTATGTCTTTTATGTCTAACCAACTTTTTTCCAGTGCCTTCCAGGCTCTTTCATTAAGCTCATCAATAAAAGAAACACTTGTATTTGGAATCACGTCTCTGTCTTCCTTGGTGAACAAACTTCTGTATATTTGAGTATCCAGACTGGTAGTGGCATACTGGCATATTAACCGTGATTTAGTCTTTGATTGACATTTCCAGTGTAGTGCCACAGGTTTCTCCCTCACCACTCTGCTGCGCTTTTTTTTTTTTCAACACATTGAGGCGACACATATTATACATATTACACATATTAGGTAACACATAAATAAACTTGACTATTGTAATACACAGTTATGGTTAAATACAACAGTCATATAACTAGCTCTTATGCAGTTTGAAGAGACATTTGTTTTCATCTGCTGAGCCTTCATTACATTTATAGAACATATTTACTATTTAACTTACTAGCAGCCTAGAGCTGTATTTAAGCAACAAGCCCAAGCAGGAAAACTGAAGACAGTTTTAATAAAAGATTGCTTTACTGAAGCATTTCAGACTTAAATTGCTTACCTGTAAAGCTGTGACAAGCGCTCTATCTCATGTGTAAAGCAGGACAAGGACAGTATTTGCATAATTTGGTTGTTTAGTTGAGCTTTATTTTTGTGTCAGTTTTGCCCAGTGTTAAACAAGATTTTGGGCATTTCCGTTGGCTTGGGGTTTTTGCAGCAATTCCTCCAACCTATACAACCACACTGGTTGTTTGTTCCAGCCCAAAACTAGGTCCCACAGTCAGGGGCGGAGCAGTGAGCGGTGGGACATGAGCACCATAACCTCCTACCTTTGACTTCCGTTCCAGTCTCCACGACATGCCAAATCAAAATGGGTGGGGGTGAAATCATGTTTCTGTGAAAGTGCAGGTGTCGCAACACCCGCATCCCCTGTGGCTGCGACACCCATGCCCACAGCAACACTTCCTCAAGCAGTAGAGCAAGCTTGCTATACCATTAGCTTATGAATATTAGCTCGCTTGCTCACTCACTAGCTGCTAAAAATATGTGGTTAAGGTGAAGGAAAGGGCAGAGGTTTAGTTTTGGGAAAGTTTTGTTGTGATGCTTAAAGTTGGAAAAGGTCATGGTTAAGGTTAGGAAACACTGACTAACATTCACAAATATTTGGTAACTAATGCTAGCTACCTAAATGCAAACACTGCTCTCAGCTGATACAGGTAACTCAGGTCAATTGAGTAACGGTCCTGTTGATTTACCTGTTCACAAAGAACAGGTAATTTTGGTTTACCCACTTTGGTGTTAAACATCACTGTCACTTTCACTCATTAAAAAGCAGGCCGTAGCGAAAACAAGGCCTTGGTGAGCTTCACTGTTTTGCCCGTATGTGTCCTCCACAGCTGTTTGTGGAATGTATGACAGCCTTCCCTTATAGTTGATTTAACTTCCACAGCCAACTGGTGGCAGCAGGACCAGTATGTCGTTCCAGCTGTAGCTTCTGATTTGAGGGATGTGTTACACATTTCAAACAGCCGCACAATTACGCGCGTTATGCAATGTGGATACCTGGATTAAATCTAGCGCAATGGGCATCAAGCAAGCACACAAACATATTTGCTTTTGTACACACCAAATTGGTCGGCAAAACTCAGCAGAATTATGTTGCACAGCCTCCAATTCAGTGGAAAAACATCATTAATCCTTACTCCACATCCTCTTCCAAAAATACCAGGGAGCCAAGTAGGTCCCCATACACATAAAATAAACATTAGATTACAGCACACAACTCCTCAAAATCTACTAGAAAGAGCTGTTCACTGCCACAGTGCATAATAGCCAACAATAGCAACCATCAGAACATGAAAAGAGCCCTGCAAATGTAATAACAAAAATAATATTTAAGTGTGAAGGAGAAAGGTTTTCTCTGATACCTTGTCATTGTCCTCTTAGACTTTTGTTAGGTTGTTAATGACATTTTGTAACTGTGCAATAATTTATACCTGTGGCACAATAATTAAACAGTGCAATATCCCTGTGTATATAAGCTGCATATTGGTATACTTTTGCATATGCTGAATTTCTTATTTCTATATTTATTGTTGTAATATTTTGTAGGAGTAATGCACATATTGAGATGTAGTGCACATAATGAACATATTTTTTATTGTATGGCATATATTTTTATATTTCGGATTTCTTCTATTTTCTTATAATTTAGTTCTTGAGCAATTGCAACTGACCTTATTTCCCCAAGCAATACAATATTTCTGATTCTGATTAAATATGAGGGGAACAATGAGAAAAAAAGAAAAATGATTTATTATTAAAAAGTACAAATAAGAGCTCTGAAAGCTCCGAAATAAATTCATTTGAATACAAATAATACATACAAGATTATTTATTTATTTATTTATTTTTCAAAGTAATACATTATGAGTAGCCCAAGGCAGGCAGCCCTTGTGGCATTTGCCTACATTTCCCTGTTGCCAGTCCTTCACTGGGTGGGATTACACAAAAGCAAAAGCTTTGATTCCCACAGCTCTATTCTCCATGCTAAGCTTTGAAAAGAATCAGCAAATCTGTGAGACGTAACATTTTGTAGTTTGTGGGATGACTATCAATCTAATGGCTAAAAATGTCAATCAAAAGCTGAGGTGTCAAACATCAGATGAGTCATTTGTGTAAAATTCAAAGTGAGTGACATTCATGAGGGCATTCATGTGTTGACAAAGAAGAAATATGCATCACGGGCCCGACCTCAGCTGCATTCCAACACTGAGAGACCAATCTGTTTGGCTCCCCTCTCTGAACCAGAAGAAGGCTATGGAAATTGAGAAAAAAAATGGATTTATCACATCAAACTTTGACTGCAAAGATACGGATACTGGCTTATCTATTTTCACAACCCATCTATTTGAAGATAACTGAAAATACTGCTTGAATGTGGACTGCCCACATTTCAACAAGAAAGGAAGTAGAGGCGATGGTCTGCAACTTGTAGCTATGTGCTGACGGTGATAGCAGAAGATGCCTGGATGGAGGGGTGCTGAGAAAGATGTTAAACTGATTTTGCTAAGTGCGGACAATAAAGAAGACGGGAGGAAAAGGCAACATGGGTGAGGGTGCAGACAAGTGAGCACCCTCCCTTGGTGTTTGTAATTAAAACGGGGAGTCCTGTAGACTGGCAGATATATTGTCCACCTATCTTCAGCTGCCCAGCGAGGCACATTCAATGTGTTTCAAGCGCAGAGCTCCAAGGTTAACTAAAAGAGCCACCGTCTCCCGGTTGGCTCTGCCAGGCTCCAACAAGGGGACCCATAATTAAAGTGACACCTGTTCATTCCTATTTGTGAGCTGTTCACCGTGAGAGTCCTGAGCCGTACTACAGAGGTTCCACAGTGGCAGAGAAGACACAACTGCACTGCCAGGTAGAGCATGAGTGGGATCATTTTTAATGCTTGGTGGCATCTGCTTGCACCACCGCAGGATTAAACCAAGTGGAGTGGAAGTACAAGTGCCGCAGGGGGTCAAACGGAGAGTTACGAGTTGTATACTTGGATGGACACCAAGCCTCATATGTCCTCATTTAAGGCACCGTTTGGACTCTTTTTCTATGAACAATGGAAATCAGAAATTGCTACATAAACAGATTCTATTCCAAGCACGCATTCAGTTTCCAAATAGACAATGTGTCATTCTCATCAGAGGCTCAACTTTGAGATGGTTTTCAACAATGACACTTATCTGAGTATTGTCATCTAACCTCAGGAGCGTGACTGATTGATGGGGCATGATCAACACATAGCTCTCCTGTGAAGGCACATCGACTCTAGCGTCCATTGCCTCGTCAAGCTGTCGTATGTCGACTGTATTTTTTTTTCCTCATTTTTTCGTCTCTCTTCCTCCTCTTCCGCGCTGATCAGTCTGACACCTGACATCACAAACTGTCAGCCATAATCTCTCCAGTGTCAACCAACAGTCTCCACTCAGCGCTTATTGTCAAATAGCGGATGGGAATATTTTCCTTTGTGTGGTCACACAACCTTTCAGAGATGTCTTTCTGCGACAGCCCCTTGACCTTTTCCTGCAATGCTTTAACATTTTCTTGACACAGCAGATTGTGCTCTGGAAGACATCTCCCTATTTAAACACAGATTGCCAAGATATTTCTGAGAATATAAATCCCCCAGATGTTAAGACACCATTTCCCTCTCCCCCCTACCTCTGGAAATCATACCTTTTACCGTCATGTCATTTTCTACATGATGGCACTCACACAGTGCAAGGAATTGTCTGGTGCTGATAAAGGAAAGCTGGGACTTGCGCTGTGCTGTCACGTCTCACAGTCCCCGGTGTGCAATACTCCACTGTAGTGTGTACAAATTTGGTGACCCAGTCTGACAAAGAGAGGCACAGTGGGAGCCCATGCTCTACTCACTGCTTAACAGGTAATTATCACCACATCACCCAATGAGTAGTGTATTCAAATGAGGAAAATTGATATGTAGATTAGGTGTTGTGCCTGTCACTACCCCATGCAAGCACAGATTTGCCACTTGCATAAAGATGTATGAGTAAGCACACATGCACAAACACACAGCTAAACACTTGTACCTTCTTATCAAGTAAATGCATTATTCCCAGATGCGCAGAGACCCAAAAACACACACACAAACACAGAGCTACCGCCACTGACGCACACGCATAATATCCCCTTTATTTTAACGACCGTTCTCATCCACTCTGACAATAATGGATTAGGATGTAGAGGGTGTCTTGTGGTGTTTTTTAATAACGTATGCCATCACATCGGGGGGTCAGCGTTGCTTAGCAGAGCATCACTGGCTCTGCAAAAATGATTTATCAAATCAACACTGCCTCCTTCCGCTCCTATCACTTTGTGCTCTGCCTTTCTGCCAGTTCCCACTACACACAACAGGGACACCAGTTTAGCAGGAGACATCTCACTCAGAGAAACATCTAACTGCTTTGTCAAAACTGACAGGGTGATGCAACCTCAGCAGCTCATACAACACAGTTTATACAGTTCCATCTGCTCAAGCTGTAAAGAATTTCACATGATTTTCCTCTGTAATTACACACTTAACCAAAGCCTTACATTAATATATATGGAACCTAGTCTGTTAAATTTAAGCCAGATCGTATCACAGAGCATCTGTGTTTACGTGTTATGTCGTTTCAAGAGAAAAAAAGTTTCTGGCTTTACCTTAAAGCTGATACAGATGGACTTTCAAACGCTGTGCTACAGTGTAGTGTAGAGAGAAGTTACTATCACTTCAGGACCAAAAACTTATGCTCTCAGTCTCAGAGCTAATTTTTCTTGTCTTGCTCCTTTACATTGACCTCGGATTTACTTCCAAGGATGTACTGACTTTGATTTATGAGCCTTTTTTTGGTTGCTGCACTGAAGATTAATAGAGCAACTTCTAAAGATTTTCTCAGAAAAGATGTAATTTGCTATTGCTCTCAGGCCAGATTTAGTCTCAATATAATTAGTGATTTGCTATAATCTCAGTTTCATTTGAAGCAATTATACACTCTCTATATATGCATATCTACCTATCGATCTATCTATCTGTCTTTTGATAGATAGATAGATCGATAGATACTTAGTAATAGATAGTAGCTAAATAATAACACATGTAGACCAAACTACATTTTCTCTCCACCTCCACTACCACCGTCTTACCCTTACAAATACTCTGTGCTACATTTCTTTTCCTTTGGTGCAGCTGGTTTGGCTCTGATTAATCTGTTTGATCCCTCCAAGAAAAAAGAAAAAAGAAAAAACACCAGGTCTCCTTTAGTGGTCATCACAGTTACAGGCATCAGTCTGACCATAAACCCCAGGACAGTGAGTGAATAAGAAGACATTCATGATCTAGAGGAGAAACCCTTTTTGATCCTCTGCTTCATCTTTCATGTTTCCTCCACCCCACATACAGAATAATTTCCTCTGTCAGGAGAATATAGAAGACGTCTGGGGCTCGGTGAGTGTGTCTCCCAGTGTGCGTGTGTGTGTGGGGAGGGCTGGTGGTGTCTTCAAACAGCTTGTCATCCATACAACAAGCGGTGAGAGCGGCAGACGGTGGATGCCACTGCAGGCCGAAGTGTCCGGCCAACAACAAGCCTAATAAGGGCTACAGAGACTTGTTAGGCAGACATGTTTCTGTTTTAATCTGAGCGGTAGTGATGGTACATCTGTTACAATGTTACTTTATAGCTAACTGTTAAAAAAAAAGTCAAGGGCCCATACGTCTGTCTGGTAGCTCCTTATTACTTCTCCAGTTGTTCAAGTCATCTTCTGTGACCGTTACGTGACGAGGAGTTTAATCGGTTACCTTATGATCGGTAACATTTTCCCTGTTTTCTTCAGACTCGTCATCAAATCAAAAGTTAGTTTCGGAAATGTAATCATTATTAGCAACAAGGAAGATTCAGTTAGCTGTTGTCAGTCGCTATCTGGCTTAACAGAAGCAGAATCGCCTGTTAGTGATAATCAGCTGTTAGTGTGACAGCTGTTGTAGTTTTATAATACCGATAAAGTGATGTGGCCGTGATGTTATAGTAAATACAACAGAGTGCCCAGCCAATCAGATTGCATGAAGAGAAACCTCTGTTGTTGTTGTTGTTTTTTTCAAGGCTAAATACATAAAATCTCAGCTTCACTCACTGTAGTAAAAGGCCTATCACGACTACATCATAACCATGAATGCAGTCATTTTTCAACAGTGACGCAAAATATAGAATAAATTCCCTCATTTGGGATAAAGATTTTTTTTTCGTGCCTCTGTATCACGGCCTGGATTATGAATTAATTGTTCTAATGTGACAGCAGAAGCAGTGTGTCCAGTGGAAAGCAATGGTGAGCAGAGAAGCATGCCAGTCTTTTTACTTTGTTGGAGGGTAAAGAAATTTAAATATATCATATAACTTAAATGTTACTGTTACCTATGCTTGAGTTGAATTCACCACAGTTAGAAGCAGATCCGCATCCATAAGCCCAGCCCTGACAGTGGTTCTCACTGCTCATTTACAGAGTTGGACACAGAGATTGTGCATTTCATTCCGAGTTTGATCCAATAATTGCTAACAGTGCTTGGCAGTGCAGTGAAGGAACAGAGCAGTACATAAGTAGCCTGTCATATTCGCCTCTGCTCTTTCCTCTGCATCCATCTTTATTTTGAAGGATGCTTATGCTGTGATCTTAAAGGCAGGATGCCGGTCATAAAGACTCTTGCCAGTATAGATCATCACTATAATGTCTACTGTAGCTACTCTTTCCTAATCATGGAAACTGGCTCCATACTAATCGTTCTGCAGTTGTAATTCAAATAAAACCACATTACCTTCAACAGATTTTGTGACTAACATCTCCTGTTTGACTGTTGAAGAATTTTATGTTTCATTTATGCCTGAGAGCACATTGTTCTGGAGGACATTTGGTTATTGAAGAACAAAACACACACCTGGAGGAGGCTGATTTACATTAATTTTATAATCTATAGAGGCATTGGACAAGGCATTGGGACAGATGTGTGTGCTGCAGCGAAGCAGGGAGGAGTGGCAGCCTGACACATGCAAAAGAAAAAAAAGAACCACTAACATGATATTAGTATCCTTTTCTTCATTTCTTCTCAGCTACTGCACATGTAATTGCAATGCTAGAAATTAAACTATGATAATATTTTATATTAAACAGTACTGTTTTGTGCTTGTGTACAGGGTGTTGTGCACATGAACTGCTTGGATGGAGATGTGTCCTTGGTAGGCCACACGACAGGTTTAGAGCAAACTACTCTATACATCTCTGTGCAGCAGCATGAGAGTTTGTGGCATACTGAGCAAAAAATTAATTAATTAATTAATAAAAACCATCAGGAAATGCTAGGACTCACATGCACAAATGGCAGGCTGGGAGACTGGAGTAAATGCAAACGCAAGGTTTTAATAAGCACTAAAACTACAGACAAGGCATATAAAACAGGCTAAACATAGAGGCTCACTGGATCAGACACAAGGAAACCAGGTTCACAGAAACAGGTGATGTGACAAAGGACACTAACACAACATACACGGTATCAGTGCACATGGTAGAAACACACAAGGGACTAATTACAGAACTAGACATAGCCGCAGATGAGGCAGGGACAGAAACTTGGAGGGAGATGAAGGAGACGCAGGACTGGGCTCAGGGAGAGGAGGCGGAGACATTCAAGGTGGGACGTTAGAAGAGACTGATAGGAAACAGATGTACACAATCAACAGAGACATGAGGACCCGTGGGGAGAGAGAGGCTCCTGGCACTGAAACAGGACTGCATGCAGACACAATGACACAGAAAATTAAATTTTTAATTGCAATTATTTGTATGACATTTAGTCATAAGATAAAATTTCAAGTCGATAACCGTAGGAGGAGACATTTTGGCAAGACCTGAGAATCAAACCTGAGTCACCCGAGATGAAGGCAGGCGTATACTTCCTCCACTTCAAACACAGTTCGATTTCAATGTTAAACAACTACCTGCTTCCAGTTGAGTCTCCTTTGTGTAATATTTTTGTTGTGTGAGACTGTGTTTCTCAGACTTTTCTTGTATGAAGTACATATTTCGTTTCTCAATATATCAGGAGGCTGCATATAGAGATGTCAAATTAACTAAACAGTTGTTGTTGTTGTTTTTTCCCCATTTTGACAAACACACACACTCTCGGGATGTTCACAAATCTGAATACCATATTTGGCAAAGCAAAACAGTAGACAGGAATATTATTTAGATTTTGGGCAGGTTGTGCAGTTCATAACATAATGTTCATAAGGAGAAGAGTTGAACCGAGGGCAACTGGTCTTGTTTGTAGATTCTTGACGACGTTTCACCTCTCATCCAAGAAGCTTCTTCAGTTCTGATAGACAGGTGGGTAGTCCCAGGTATTTAACCTGTGTGGGATTGTTATCCAGGCCACTGATACCACTGGCTCGTTAGTGCCCCTCCCTGTGGTGACGACCGCTGTTTGTGATTGCAGGAGTGAACTGAGAAACTTCACGGACATAATGAAGATGCTTAAAGGCCCAGACACATCAAAAAGACATCAAAGCGCTATACCGGTCACAGCGACCAACTGTTGTGTTGCCTCACATCACCTGTGTTGGGGCCAAAAAGTTGCAGTTGAACACACCACAAACACTGCAGCTAACTGCTGACGAGCATGTATGTTCTGTGCCAGCATGAGAGGAAGTCTCCATAGTCTCCATCCGGTGTTCTACACTTGTCATTCAAAAAGTTAAACCAGAGCTCCCATGAGTGCAGATATATGTCTAATAAGAAGTTGCAAAGAGCACTGGTGCCGTCTGCCCTTGGTCTTTTGGTCATAGAAGGAGAAAGGAAGGGGTGGGGGCGAAACATTACTCAGGCTGTCTTCTCCTGAACTGATTCACTAAACTGAACAGCCAACCAGAGTGATATCTGTCACCAACCAGCAGCGCTGCCTATCCAACATACTCAATCGCCCAAAAAGCCGCCAACAGGGGTCTAACTAGTGCCAACGGTGCAGGCCACACTGCAAAAACTGGGGTAACAGACGCTCACTGACGGCCAAACAGTGGCCAACACTCCACTTGGTGTGTCATGGCCTTAAAACTCCTGTGCCTCGTACCTCAGGTCTGAGCTGGAGTTTACTGTCAGTTCATACATGAATGTATACAGTAATCTCTCATTTAATTCTGTGATCCTCTGATCATTTGTAATTGTTTGTGGCAATGTTTTTCATGGCTCTATTTACGAAAGCCTGTGTTTCAGTCTAGCCACACCCTACATATTCACAACTGTAAGTACATTTAAACAAATAAACAAATATATAAATATATGTTGGTAGGTTTTCCAGCTTTACAGCTTAATGTCCACCGTTCACTACATCTTAACTATGGTGATCTCAGCTATGGCTTTTCTTCCATTCGAACTAGAAAAAGACAGGCCAAGGGGATAAAAAAAATAAGTAATTGATGCAATACAATACTGTTTCATGACAGGGTATTAGTCAGCACATACTGTTCTGTTCCGTTCTGCTGGAATTGTGTTGGTGTTGAAGTGTGTATGTATATATATATATATATATATATACAGTATATCCCACTCAACATAATTGCTGTCGGTCACATTATTTTATTTTTTAATTTTAAATCTCTCTCTCTTTTTCTCCAAATGTATCTCTATATACTGAAATTCATTAAAATATTGTTGAAAGTGTAGGCAAAAATAAAGTTAGTTTATCCTCATATAAACTAAAACAACTGGATTAATCTCCATCTCCATGGAGACCCTATTTATCCTTCTCCCTCTCCTCTCCTTGTCATTGGCAGACAGAAAAGTAATTTATGCAACATCTCTCTGGAGCACGTTCTGGCTAATAAGTTGCCAATAGCCCTTCTGACATTTGCTCGTGTGTGTGTGTGCATGTGTGCCTGTGTATCCATTAGTGTGTGTGTGTGTGTCATGAATTTTCACACACAGCCACAGTGTGGGATTCGTTTGTCAAAGAGCTGCAGAGATCACAGGAACAGAGGCAAGTGTTATTGCGAGTGGAAGTAAAGGCCAGCTTTAAGGTGGCAGAGTTTAAATAAACAAAGTGCTATCTGATAGTCATTCATTATTACAGTACCAACAGACCATATCACTGGAGATAAAAAAAAAAAACATTTCCAGAGAATCCAGAATGACTAACGATGTTTCAATAATTCATGTAAGCCTGATGAGATAAATAAAGGCTGAATACAGAATAATGATCAGGCTACTGTCTTATTGGCAAATCTCATTAGATATGTGTATAGGGAAATAAAGTGGTTAGAAAGAAATAGAGGAGCACAATGTGCTACTAGAGTTGATACAGGCATAAGACTTGGGGATCGGGTATAAATAGTGCACTGTCTGGTCCTAAGCTCCATTGTCATATGGTGATGTGCTGAAATATTAAATTTTATTTCTTCTTGGTGCTGTGATATATATATATATATATACTTTTATATAACCAGAAAGAGAACATACAAAAGCAAAGTCAAGTGATGAAAGTATCACTGCACTTCACTTTATTGTTTTTGAAAATATATATATATATATATATATTATAATGGAGAGAAAGCTGTT
>OMLB01033475.1:0-10758 GCA_900302555.1 Myripristis jacobus
AAAGATATTACACTTCAGCTTCAGTGTTTGTGTGTGTGTGTGTGTGTGTGTGTGTGTGTGTGTGTGTGTGTGTGTGTGTGTGTGTGTGTCTGTGTGTGTGTGTGTCTGTGTGTGTGTGTGTGTGGGTGTGAGTGGGTGGGTGTGTGTGTGTTTGAGAGAGAGAGAGAGAGAGAGAGAGAGAGATAGAGAGAGAGCAGACAGGTCAAGCTTGTGTCTGTGAGGACTAATGCTGGGAAACTCTACACTCTGGTTGACCCCAATATTCGGCTCCCTCAAAATAACCAATTGTGCGTCTGCTGACTAGACCGTTTGTGGCGTTACGCGGGCCGCTGCCTTCAGTTTCTAAGTTAGTGTGTGTGACTAATCAATCGGTTTCTCTTTGTGATTTATTTTTTCACAGAACATGACACCCGAGTGATGGCCAAAGAAAGACAGAAAAAAGACAACCATAATTTGAGTAAGCATCACACGGAGCCTTTGAGCTCAGTCATTATTTATCATCAGATGATTTGCTATGGATACCCTGTCGCAGAGAAACCATTATCATTTTTTACTTCTCATTTTTGCCCTTCTTCTTGTTCTGCTTGTTCAGTTGAAAGAAGGCGAAGATACAACATCAACTACAGGATCAAGGAGTTGGGGACACTCATACCAAAGTCAAATGACCCGTGAGTTGCACACTGGCATTGTATTTATTGTTACTGAAACACTTCAGCACTTTACTTTGTTTTTGCACTCCTTTTCACCCCTTGACCATTTGGCCTGCCACCGCAACAACGGAGAGAACATGTCTGGCGGGGAAGCATATTAAATTCTGGGCGCAAAGACACTCTAAACGTTGTTCATTGAATTCAAATGAGCACTCAAGCACATTTCACTCATATTTCAAGGGTGCACTTGAACTTCCATTGTAGTCTACGCTCCGAGAGCTGTACATCTTTTCTCGCTGGGTCCCGGCAGTTCAGCTCAAAGCATGAATGATGAGGAAAGGGTCAAATGCAAAGAGGCAGGCCACACCATTTGAATCAAAGTTTGAAGCACAATTGGCGCACAGTGATGGAATATGGACCTGAATTGAAATCCACCGGCCATCTTTCGCAATTGAACTTTGCTTCAAATTTAAATGGAAGGTTAGTGTTGTCGTCGTGCCATTAACACTGGATAAAAGAGATTATTAGCACTGATCAGACCAACGTCTCACTCCTGTGGAAAAGGACAATTTCACTACAGCCACCTTTTCCTTTTAAAAAAGTAATAATATCTGCAAAAGAATGACTTGCACTCTGGCACCTTAAGTCCAATTCTCCATTTTTCTTCCTGTACTCCTACTTACCTCATTCTCCCTCACCTATTTTTACTCGGGGATTAATTTTACCGAACAAGGAGGTATGAGAATGGACTTTCCACATAGCTACTTAACTATTCTATTAAATTTCCCATTCAGTGTCCCCATGTAATGTCCAAGGATGAATAATTGCCCCGTGTAAATCACCATTTCTTATTCATATCATAAAAGGGAAAAAAAAAAAAATCTCTTTCTGTGTTAAAAGTTTTTTTTTCATTCTTTCTTTCTTTTTTTATTTTGGAGAACATTCTGCCGACGTCAGGGGGTTCTGTGTAAAAGGTTATCTTTTACGTTTCTCCTTTCTGCAGCGACATGCGCTGGAACAAAGGCACGATCCTGAAGGCCTCGGTGGAGTACATCAAGTGGCTGCAGAAGGAGCAGCAGCACGCCCGGGAGCTGGAGAGCCGTCAGAAGAAACTGGAGCAAGCCAACCGGAGACTGCTGCTGAGGATCCAGGTAATAAAAGTCTAATTGTGTTTGGTTTATTTTGGTGATGTACACAGGGAGAAAACACATATGTTCATCAATAAAACATGAAAGAATACTGAAAGGAAAAAAAAAAATTACAAATGTGTAAGTGAAAAAGAGAGGCTTATTAAAAATAGCCATCACCTCATAAATCTTGTTACTTACACTGGGAAAAAAATGTCCATTTCTTAGGTAGCTTAGGTTTATAGTAAATCTCAGTCTTATTTCCTCTTTAAACTGGTGCAAAACTACACCAGTGTGTTTAGATAATTACACAAAACTCAACATATTTCAGTAATTCGCTAAAAATTCCTCAAACTATCTTACAACAACACAGACTAAAGTAGATCAAGTCAAGATTTTCCAGGAGTTTAGGCAAAATAATGTTTTTTCAGTGTTCAGTAGATTAAATGACTCACGATGGTTTGTTTTTGCAGTATAACATTTATTCAAGTGCATATTTTTTGATGACGCCGTTGTACTAAGATTGGATCGTCCACTGGCTTAGTATTGAATAAAAATGAGCTTGGCAACAAGATAGTGTACCTGAACAAAACTTGGTCTAGATATTGTAAACATACAATCTTACACTCCCTAAAGCAAAGTAGAGTAGATTACAGCAGCCTCGTCAATCACCCTAGATACTAAAACAAGCTTTTCTGCTTCAGCTTAGACTGGAACAAAATGGCAACAGTGGGGAGAGGTACTGTAAGGTAATGTAAGCACATCCAATATTTATCTGGTCATCTACTTCAGCTCTAAATTCCCTTTCAACACCGTCCCATAGTACCCCTGCATCCCAATGAGGTCACACACCAATGCTCTTAAACAGCATTTTAGCCTCTCATCCAGTCATCCTGCATTTAGGTTTCTAGGGCTGAACCCAACTCAGAGTTTCCAGTCGACTCAGTCAATTTGACGAACTGACTCGTCGACCCTTCCCTCAGCTTTTGTTCGGTGCTGTAGGTTTGTCTTGATTTTGCACACTTGCATGTGACGTATTTTTATGTTGATTATGGGCAGAGTGGCTTCAGTGCTGTCCTGCTCAGTTCTCCAGTTAGTTAATCCAATTAATTGTGGACATAAAAACTTTTTTTTAGAATGGAATTTTTCCATTCTCTATTGCAATATATCCCCAGTGCATTTTTAAAAGACTGTGTCTTGTGTTACTGTCACACTATCAGAAAAGAAAAAAACAAAAAAAGAAAAATTCTCCCATTCTGACTTTGACTGCAGAGGTCTATGACTGATGATTCGACTCATCATCTTTCAGAGGCGGCTCTATATGTTTCCCAAAACATTGACCTGACAGCAGCGTATCACAAAACTGAGGGGCTGGTAAAGATTGAGGGTCGGTCTCCCAAACTCAAATCATGCCCACATATTTCACACTGCTAATTTCTGCCTCCAACGCTTTATGACTTCACACTCTAATCAGGGTATCATCCATTCTCCTACTGTTGTTTGTGTGAGGCCTTTCCTCTCCCCTCTCTTTCTCAGCCTCAGAGAGCACGGTGATAATTACCTGGTGAATAAATAGAGAGACCTCGGGCTTTGTCAGAGGAAAGAAATCAGGTTAGAGTGACAAGATGAGCCCTAATAATGGAGAGGATACACTGATGCCTGCATGCTCTCATCACACATGCATGCGCACAGATACATTCATAAGCACATATGCCGACCGTGGGTCAACCGAGCCACAAGTCTACTCAAATGAGAGGAATTAGGTTGGGCTAGTTGTGGTGAGTGACTGTTAATAGTGTAGAAAACAAAACCCTTAATCATCTCCGAGGATGACGAGAAGTGTGCGGGAAACACTGACAGTCACAGACAATGAAGACAGTAAAGAGAGGTCGAAAAGGGATTTGTCATGACAGCGTGACGGCCAAATAAGCGCTGATTACAGGCGATTGCAGCTGACAACATACTGTGCGATAAGGTGCTGTGTGGGAGAAGAGTGTGTCAACAGCTAACCTTCCCATGTTTTATCTGAGCCAACCTTCCCTTTTTTTTCTGTTTTTTTTTTTTTTATCTCAGTGCAACCTAATCTCAGCATGCTGTGGTTGAGGTGGAAGGGGAAGTGTGGATCTAGCTTCTCATAACATCACACCACACCAGGTTGTCATAGCCAGTGTGAGGTTTATTCTAGCTGAAAGACGAGGTGTTTGCATTTTAGGCATTTTTGTACAATGAGTGGAAAAGCACCTTGCGCAGTAATACTTTGATAGGAGAAATGGATGGACATGGGTACATTTCCTGTTGTGGGATTGGACCCGACATGTTTTGGTCATGGAATATTGTCTATGGACTCGCTCGGGGTGTGGGGTGCTGTGGATGATGGAGACAACACAGGAAGACATGTGGTAGTGGTTGAGAGAGATTATTTTATACTCTATTAGAGAGTCATTTATAACCAATTCATCATCATCATTATCATTAATCATACTTAACCTAAGAGACTAAGAGGAGGGGAATGTGTGCATGTGGGTATCTGTTTACAGACCCTTGGCACCCAAACCAGTCTCAGTTGAAGCATTAACCATTAAAAGAAATATAACTATGACACATAAGAATAATATACACATGCTTATGATAGATACTATGACGGCTATTGGCACTGGTTTCCTGATTTGAACCAAATCCGATTCACAAGGTCCCGATGTGATTTCAGCTACGAGACATCAGTAACAAAGCCAGTTTAGCAGTTTACATACAGCTTTGTTTTGTCCAACTCATCTCCACCATAGGTTTTACCATCGTGGTTTTTCAATTCAGTGTCAATATATCAAGACATCTGCTTTTAGGTGTGCACTGGAAACAGGCACTGATTAAAAGATCAATGACAAGATTTTAAGAATCTATACTGTGTGGTTCAAATGAAAACTGTAATCATGTGAAAATCAATATTTTACTCCAGGCCTTACAAATAGTATACCTCCATCTCTAATCTGTGGTTTTTCTTGGTGTCTTCCCAGGAGCTTGAGATCCAGGCACGAGCTCATGGCCTCCCCAACATGGCTACAGCCTTAGGGACAGTTGAACTGTCCTCCCACCTCCTCAAACAACAGCAGCAGCAGCAGCAGCAACAACAGCAGCAACAGCAGCAGCAGCCTCCTCAGGCCCAGCAGCCGCAGCAGCCGCCTCTGTACCAGGAGGACCTCAACAGTGACTACCTTCAGAGAACAGCTGCAGTGGCAGCCATGCCATCCATTCCTGCTGCTGGCGGGCCACAGGATCACGTTGTCGGCGCCGACGGCTCCACCACGTTCTCCGACCCGCTGTCCCACTTCACGGACTTCTTCAGCGCCACACTCAAGGAGGAGCACCGGCTGGATGAGATTCTGATGGACGACCCGCTCTCACCGTTTGGCACTGACCCACTCCTGTCGGCCGGCTCTCCTGGAGCTGCCTCCAAGGACAGTAGCCGCAGGAGCAGCTTCAGCTCTGCCGAGGGTGATGACCTATGATGGGTGACCCCTTTGACAGCTCGCTCTTGTTGTCTCTTTATGACAACTCTTTTGTAGTCGCCAGTGTTAAAGGGCATACATAGAGCTGTTGAGACACTGACAGCTCTGGGCATAGACTGATGAACACTGCCATGGTTGCAAGATTTTGTTTTAGTCGACCGCTGACACACCTGACAGCCCTGAAAGTGCCAACTGTAAATAAACTACATAATTGTTGTTGGTCAGGTGGTCGTCAGAGCTTGACTGGCCCAAAAGCTTGTTTTCCACATAGCTCCCCAGGACCAGAGCATGTGTTGGGGGTGACCAGAGCCAGCCCATAGGGCTCCTGCTCATTCTAACTTTGGTAAAGAGAGTAACTAAGTTCCTCTGCCTCCCGGACAGAGCACGAGCGGAAACAGACTCATCAGAAAAAGGGAGACGTTTATCGGTCCATAAGTAAACTGAAATAAATGACAATGTCTACTGTGGTTTGATTAACACTGTGGTAGCTATACACTGTAAGACAAAATAATCACTGAAAACCTGCCAAAAATGTCCTTTTTGAAAGGTGAAGACGCTATTGCTTAAAAAAGGATTTTTAAAACTTTGCGGTCAGGATTGTGGCTGTGTGATGTGCCTTATTCAAACCTGGTTACTCTCAGTTTTGTCTAAAAACAGATATGAAAATGTAACTGATGTACTCGCCAAAACGTCTAACATTTCCTCTGTCTAGTCTGTGTCTTTTCAGTGTATTTTTTAAAATAAATTTGTATTTATATATGTTTTAATCCATGTATTCATGAAAAAAGTTATATATTGTTATCTAACATGTTATCTTTTTTATTCTTAGTAGGGGTGGGAAAAATATAATAAAACCCCTTTTTTGATAAACTGTATTTTCTGGGTTCTTGTTGTCGTGTTACTGCACACATCATCACAAATGCAGGCATGCATTTATGTCTGTATGCATTTTGACGCTCACATCCAGAATATGAGGGGGAAACAAGGAAGAGATCGATCCAATGTATGCACGATGATGGGGCCGAGGGGGGTCACGCCAAGTCTCCAGCCCCAAAAAAAAGTTGGATGGTGGAAGGTTAGGGGTTGGCTTACAGTGTAGCTGATTGGAAATGAGAGGCAGAAAGGAGACGAGAGGAAGAAAATTGGATAATAAAGACAAGTAGAGAAGAAGTAATAATTCTGATGAACCTACTGAGAGCTGATGAGCCCTTGAGGATGTGAATAATGGGTAGAAATAAAGAGGTGCGAGGAGAGCTGTTAGTCAAGAGTACAAAAAGTTTCCTTTGAGGTAAGCTGGATGAAGAGATATGTCCTTTTATACGGATGTGATTATACGTCCTATTTGGATCATCAATTAAGCTGGCTGGGATAAGTTTGCGTGCCACAACGTGATCAAAAACTTTGACCGCCAGATGATCTCAAGCCTTAAAAACATACCGCTTTGTCTAGTTGTGTATGATGCTGAGTCTTTTGAAGAAATCCTTCATCAACAGATACTTTTCTAATCATGAAATCATGCATTAATAATACAACAAACAGACTGGGCTAAAAAACATGCCAATATTTCCCAGTGGATATCCTATGTTCTTCATCAAAGCTTCTCTAAATTAATGTTTTAGAATGTTATTAGCTTGTGTGTTTCTCCATAATGAAATCGAAACATTCCCACTTGCATCTCCTCTATAGCTGGAAAGTAAGACTGAACCAACCACTCATTATAGAATATAGACACTCCAACTACAAAGTGATGAGTGATGTTTACGGGTAATTGGCCAAAGCAATTATGGAAGGTAAATATAGATTTTCATTATGGCGAAAAAACATGGGAGTATCTGAGAAGGAGTCTGCATGACTGAAATTAATTTTCAAAAGGCTTAATTTACATTTTGATTTTCAATGATTTTTCTGCATAGCTTTCTCTTGAAAAAAAAAAAAGTACACCAATTTAAGTCGTCTAGCAGTGGAATTGATGAAAGTCTAAGCATTGGTGTACAATAATGTGGATATCACTTACCTCAGTGAAAAGTATTGACAGGATAGGGGTGAAAAAAGCAAAAAAGCACTGACTTTCAAAACCCACCATACATCCTCATATAACACTCTTTTGAGGGTGATTCAAAAGACAAAGTATTTCACCCTGCAAAGGAAAGTCATATTAAACTTCCTAACTAATTTATTTCTCTCCATATCAAAGGCTATCATGGGCAAAGTTCAAGGCCAGTTAAGCATAGGCTTCAAAAGGCAATGTGGTCGGATGAGGCAACGGTGACATCAGAACAAGGGACTTTTATTTGGAAGATCACAGTTCATCAATCCACGGTTTGGAAACTCCTGATGTGAAATGTCCTCAGTGGATTGAGAAAACAGTGCGGGTATCCGATAACGGTATAATGTTATAGACATTAGTCGTGAACATTAACAAGAGAACATTAATTTGGAGATGTGAAACAGATTTTGCAAAGTTTGAAATCCTCCAAACCTCTCCATCTCTCTCTTACTCTCTCTTTTTTTCTGCCCTTTTCCTAACCTTTCCTCATAAAACAGAGATTATGGCTGGTTCCTCTCTTGCAAGAATATCTGCCAAAAACTGTACACCTTGTAAAATAATCTTTCCATTCCTTTTGTGTTACTGCTGCAAACACAGCAAACTGGTCTCCCTACATGAATTACCTCACTCCCCAGATGAAAAAGGCGCTGTATCATATTTCAAGCAGTAGGTGGCAGCAAGGGGCTGTGTTTTGTAATCAACGGAGCCACACAGTTAATAAAAATGGTGTGGTACAAGATGGAACAAATGTGGTGGATTATTTAAGGAAACCAATAGAGTGAGATGGTTTTGCCCAACTTCCTAGTTGCCATTTGGTGTGTAACAATAATAAATTGCAATGCTCAGTCAACAGTATTTTCACATTTGGATGACTGCCTGGGCAGTATAAGCCTAAGTCTATGGTAACCCCTATACTTCCCAGTATAAACTGACAAATCTAAAGAAGGCGAGTGATGTCGTGAACCTCATAGTGGAGTCGTTCTGTCACCAAAACAACGTTGTCACCCCTCCTGCCACCCACCAACACTGACACCACCACTGAGCAGGAGAAGCTGTCACCTGTGCAGATGCCACAGCTGCCAGTGTGCTACAATGCGCTCACCTGTCGAGCCTGCCATTGGCAACTCTTAATCACCTCCAGCTGAGGTGACTCACTTCGGAGCATGGCAAACACACGAGCGCGCAGGGCACGCACACACACTCATGCATGCACACACAAACAAGCTTAATCAAATGTGCTTGTGTGCAAACACAAATGTGCACACGCAAGCACAAACACACACGCACACACATGCACACTACACACACAAACGCACGTGTGTATTTCACTGCGCCTCGTTGGCGCACATCAGCCCCATACCAGGAAACGGAGGGAAAAAAAATAACCACCTAAAAGCCCTCATCAGGATCTGGACTGTGACAAGACTTGTGCACAAATTAGGTGAAATTTGAGTGGGAATAACAATATGACAGCCAGCAGTGAGGCACCAAACATCAAGTGTCATATCTATTTCCAGCCATGACTCAGAGAAGTGTGACAAACAACACCATGGTGCTTCTCAATCAGTCAGCCCATCCTCTGGAAATATGGCAAACTAGGCCCTGGATGAGTTTCACCCTTCAGGGAAAAAAAAAAATGGGAAATGATCTGAGATTAAGGTCATGTTAAAGGTAGAATTATGAAACTGATCCCAGATTTGAGCGTTAGATATAGGCGTAAAGCATAACAATCAACATTGCCCCTCCAGTGTGCCACAGTAATTCCCTCCTATGCTTCTTTAGGGCACTGGCCTCAACGCTGCCTTTATGAGGGACCACACCCCGACCAGCGCTCTGCAAACTCCCACGTCACTAGGCCAGCAAGGCCCCACGTGCATTAACGATGGAACACAAGAGAGATGAAAAAAAAAGAAAGAAAGAAAAAGACCCGGCTGGGCCTTCTCGAAATGCTATAAAATTAATGCGATTTCCAGAGTTTTTATGAATCGAGCCAGATGCCAAATACATAACTTCAAACAAATTGACTTCCAATTATTGGTGCAGCACACCACTTCCAGATGTGCAACAGATGGGGCCGGGGCGACCAAAGGTGTCTCAACCCGCGCTTTGTTTTATTCTGCAGTAAAGCGGCTGTACAGTTGTATGTGTTTTAAATCACTGCGGGCCGTGGGCTGGAGGTGAAGGGAAGGACAGGGGGATAGCGGAGGAAAAATGAAAGCACATCATTAGGAAAATGTAAATCCACACTGCACAGACAGTGGAGCTCCATATGTAGCATTAATACGGGCTGATATTATGTAAAGGCAGAGATGCTAGGACTGAAAGCTGGAGCTATATCAAGGAGGTGGGGGATTCAGAAATGTAAATGTTAATGTGATCTCTGCTATATCTTCCAGTGCTGGGATTAAATGGTAAAAAGGAACAATTATGGGGCTCGCTTTTTTGTGCATATGTTAATAGCTTACAATATCCTCATGCATAAAGTACAGTAGACATGATTAAAAGATATCTACAGTATATATTTATACAAGAATATATTACAATAGTCATATGAAACACTACACTGTGTTCAGTTGTTAAAGTCTTTTTCTAAAAACTTAATATAATTTGATTAGTTACTGCTAAACCTACATAAAAGTAAAACAAAAAAAAATCTATTCTAAGTCTATTATGAATGGGGAAAGTAGCTGAGCACACAGACTTCTCGTCACTCCAGTCTAAACTAATAGAATATCTAACAGGACTACTGTGTCCTGGGAGGGTCATGGCTCTGATCCCATTATAACCAGAGACCTGGGCCCTGTGGGGGCCACAATGGCTGTGTATTTTGCCCTGAGCCCATATAGAAGTGGTCTACTGGGGCCTTATCCGCTTCACTAACAGTCCACCTTAGCACCACAGGTCCCCCCTCTGATCCGGAGGGCCAAGGAGCCTCTGCTCACTCCATCCCTGCTCTGCAATATCTTAGGCTATCTATTCAAATAGAGAGGAGAGCAGGGACCATTTGCTTGGCCATCGTACCTCTGCGCTGCCTTTAATTCCCTCGCTCAGTCAGGGCTCTATGCTAATCCAACGAGCGACAGTCCCCCCAGGTCTCTCTGTGCACACACACACACACACACACACACACAAAACCAGACACACACACACACACACTTTAACCTTGTGTAATCTGGGTGACCTTGGACTGAATGGAAGCTAGTTATGAGAAGCCCCTGATTGATTTGTAATTCAAAAGGCAAGCAATGGCCACTGCATCCCCTTCCATCCTGCCACCAGGAAACCCCTCTGCCCAAAAAAAAAAAAAATAGAAATCCGGCACAGGCATGTTAGTACAATAATGGGAAATAAAACTAACATTAAAAATTATTAGTTATTGAGTCTGTGGAATATGAGCATGATTTGTGATGTGCCATGCTTAAGCCCTCCTC